>LUCH01018210.1:0-16945 GCA_013368495.1 Paragonimus heterotremus
TATATAAAAATAAAGCGCAATATGAAAATATGTACAATGCCCTATAGAACTGAATTGAATTGAATCGCTGAATCGCTGAATCGACCTTGACACCTGGTTAGTGTGTCTTTAGGTCCTGACTTTTGTGATGGCTGTTCTGGATCCTGGTGCCACGCGCACCGTCGTGTTTTTCAGCCTGTTAATCATCACACTTCCGCTCGCATCATTTTTCGCATCCAAATTTACATTCACAGGTGATTAATTGATTGCAGCAACCCTTATTCTTTCGTTCACAGGATTTTTCGACGTTTCCGATTCATCCGCCTACATATACGGTGCCATAGTTTCCGTCGTGGTTGTTCACATCGTTCTTTTGTGCTTCGTAATTGTAGCATTCTCAGATAGTAAAACGGATGTCCAGAGGAAATCCGATTAAATGCATACTGGGCCTTGTTTTTTGCACTCTGTACCTATCCCTGAACAATACTTTTCTCGCGGTTACGACTGATGCACTTCCTCCCAGCAAAATGAAGGCGCTACTTACTCTTCTACCATTTGTACCCTGTGATTTCATACAGTCAACAGCCCTGTGTGTTATTGCATTTAATCATTGGCCGATTACTACCTGCGTCTTCGGTCATTTTTGAAACCGTTATATTATCTGTGGTGTGCTATGGTTTTTATATCCGTCATCACTTGGGCGGTTTCTTTTGGTGCTGTTTATCCAACGATCGGAATATGGACTCTCAACTGAGGGCCGGTATCACCCAAGTCACGTCAGTTCGTCGTTTTCAATGTCTGTGGGCTGATTGACGGACGAAGGTGTAGTACCCCTCATGAGTTGTAGTAAGTGCCGGAAGTATAAATATATGCCACGTTCTGAGTGAATAAAACTCCAGTAAGGCTCTAAACTGTTTCCTAGACCAACCATTGTCCCCATACGAGTGGTCCTTCCAATCGCTGGTAACTTAGCAACAGTGAAACGTTAGAGTCACGACCTCGTAGCCTCTTCGGTGTATCACTGACAGAAGTAGTAAGCAGAGGCTTTCAAGAACTTTGCATATCCAGGTGTAGAATCACAAGGCGGCGGCTATATTTGAAGTGTGGAAAACAGGCGCAGCGTGTGAACCAAGCTGACACGCAGTTACCAAAGGGGCCTTGAAAACAAATAAAACCACAGGACCTAGCAGTTGAGTAGTTCATTTCACGCCCTACAAAGTCGTAGTGAGAAGAAAAGCTATTATGACACTAACCGATTATGCTTGACCGCTACTTTGAGATGGTGGTCTCAGCGAACCACCGCGATCAATGCTGAGCATGGGACTATGTGGATGACAAATTGATATGAAGATTGAAGTGACAAGGATCAAACTACCTCTAAGCCAGTGGAACTATCGAGTATGGGTTCAAGGCTGCTGTAAAGTGAACATTGCACAATTGATCACAGCCACTACATTCCCGTAGACTTCTCAGTCAGCCCTCGTCCTAATTTATCCCCACGTCAGCTGTTCTTGTTCTTACTGCCGCCAGGATTTGAACTCTGGTCACACTCTCTCGAGGTAACAGTGTTTGTCATTACGTCATGGACCTCACATTGACATATGTGAATTATCATATGCAAACGCTGAGCCGCGTTCGCTTGCGAGTATTGCTCGGATTGCCTCCAAAGGAGACACGGCAAATATCCTGTTTATTTCGGTCGATGACCCCACGATGATCTGTGATATTTTGACTTGAAGATAAATCCCAGCATAGAGGAGGGTCATCGATTGTGGTTAACAGGAGAGTTACTGTATCATCTTTTGGTGTAATCGAGTGATCTGAACATTGCTCACAAGCGAAATTGGCTGGGAGTCCGCACAGAATAACTAATCAGACCCAGTCTTAGGTCAGCGATACAGTGGTCAGAATGGTTGTCTCAGGACAACGTAACCGGAGTTCCGTTCCTGGCTGTGGCACTACTGACTAGCTTTAACGAGAGCGAACTTCTAGTGTAACGCTTCTTTTTGAGAGGTGGGGGACAGCTGAAAAGTTCGTGGGAGTGTGACAGCTCCAAGCGACAGTTTACGACAACCGAAATCTCCTGCTACTTACTAGTAATCAAAACTGATAGTTTAGGCTCCTACGATTTGGTTTGAAGAACTATGGTCTTGGCAGATCGTTGTTGCATGTTCTCAGGAAGCGTCTTGTCTTCTGAAATAAAGGTGTCTAGGTCAAAGTCCCATTCCCGAGGAGGGGACGCATGAAGATTTTGCATACTACTCTACAGAAATGAGGACCAAACTTAGCAGAAGACCGCTTGAATACCGCTAACTTTGCTCGCCATTTTCAAAACCTGTAGTGAGTTTGAAAGGATATGGGAGTTTACTTCGGTGAGTTTATTTTCAGTTCATGTTGTCAGAAGAAGTATACCGTCAGGTTGAAAGGTGTTGTTTTTCGAGCGGCGGGTGTGCATAGCTTCGCATATTTGCTTGTGACCAATCATATTGATTGTTGAGTTCATTCTGTGGAATGGCGACGTCATCCTAAGTGCTCATTATGCGGCAGGTCTTCACATCCTCTGAAGCTAATCAATGTCTATGAGATCCTAATGGAAAGGTGCTTTTGGAGGATATGAAACTGAAGCAGACCGAGAATGTGCCTTTGGAGAACAGCGTTTTGATTTGTTTGTCAACTAAAAAACGCAGGGTTCACATACTGTATTGCCGAGTGGTGAAGTGTAACTCTGGCCGTTAAAGCGGTATAGCTTGCATTCTTTAACAGTGGAGTTTGTCGGGCAGAGCAATTTAATTCATGCACTCAGAAGCTTTGACAAAATTTGGGTATACATCTGCTTCGTTACCCTAGTCAACTGATTTCGTCATTGACTAACAGGTGGTTCATGATGCACGAAAGCCATGCTGCGCAACACATGTCGCGATAAGCAATAACAATGAAACGAATCGTACGCGAGTGTTTCTGGTACTTTAGATGCACTCGAGAGCAGGGCTTCTGGGCAGTGATTACTGGGAAAATTTCACCCACATCTGTTGGAGACATGGGTATTGTTGCCAGTGCTCGACAGGACATCTTTCCAGTCGAATTCCATTCCCGCTTGACCTAGGCATCACTACTGAGAATCGCTTGGGCAGCAGAGTGACCATTCCAAGCACGAGGGCTTTTGGCGGTCTAGTCAACGCGTGAGGCCTGGCATGTGTTCAATAAAACCTTATGCGTCTATAACATTGGAAATTCCATCTGGCGTAGAGTTCATAGGGTCCGTGTACATAAAGGCTGGAAGGTTAGTTTTCGGGAGCTTGATGTCACTCCTCAGAAGGATTTGATCTGGCTTGAAGATGAGGGGCATTGGAAAAACTCCACCCATCAATCACTCGAATTAGTCAAGCGAATTGGGCGCCGGACTGCTTCAGGAATAGTTTTTGCTGGTGGGTTATCCTGCTGAGAGGTTTGCAGCAAAGCGTGACGGGTGCCATGTTTCCCTTATCATCTTTTTTATTTGCGCGGAAAAGCAGCATATTTTTACTATCCGACTAAGAATCAAAGTAGGAGTGAGTGAAGCAGGATTCAGTGACAGATGCTGTACAGGACTGCACATGAGTGAACTTCAGGGGCATTGGCCTGTCTGTTACATAAGCTGAGGGCGTTGGTGTAACTGCGTTAGTTTCACACTGTAAAGGAATCTGCGTTCACAGAGCTGCCAAAGGAACCGGGTCTGACTTCGCCGCATCTACACGTGACGGTTGTCTAATCATCTGATATAAACTAACAACGGCTAGACCACGTCTAATGGTCCAATGTCTTTCACGCCCGCTGCTCCGTGGAATGGACACTATAGATCGATATTACGCCTAGAGTAAGATGACATCTGTAACGAAACCGTTCCAGAATATGATCTGTCATCTATGGAGTGACGGGCCCTTATTAGTTCCGGACGAGTTTTGTCCGATGTGGGATTGAGAAGTTGGACTCGACAGATGCGCTGGATTTGAACGTTGGTTCAAGTGCAACGGCAATAAATCTATTGATTTCTGTCGCGCTGGAGATGGTCCGAGTTCGGGACATTTCAGATGATGATATCGCGAGTTCTACTGACTACCAAGGATTCTTCCCCTATTTGCTCTCGCCCCTGCCGTTCTATTTGTAGTATGTCCGGATATGCCTAAATATGGGCTTTGCCGCATTGCCTACGGGAAGTCATACGTACGCAGCATCAGAAGCTGTTGTCGTCACTGTCTGTGTCAATTGAGGCTTATCATTGTGATCTTATCCGGTGTCGCTTATTAAAATGTGGATTTCTCTCTTAGTCCTTGCTTAAAAAAGTGGGTAAGAACCAATTCATTACGGAGTTTTCCAACTTCAGGAAATTAGGAGTTTCAGGCTGGGATTATGACTCCGATCGGTTTGGTACCTGGTTGTCCAACACTGAGTGGTAGGTGTTTTTTTGGAAACCTTTTCGCACGGCTGTTGCTGTTCTACATAAACTCTGGCGCGTTTATACAGCCCTTTTATAAGTGTTGTAACTTGATATGCGGCCTACAAGCGCGTAAAACAGACAACGGAATAACGGTTAGTGGAACGGTAGATAACGGAACGACGTTCAACGGTTCTGAACGACGGACTACGAAATATGCAAAATTAATACGAATCTTCCCGGCCAACTCAACCACTTGAGGCTAACGAACGAACACAGAGAAAAGACTGGCTTCCGGACAGAGCTACTTTATGTCACTCAATCCGAAGACCAGACGGTCACAAACTAGACCGCATTTAAAGGGTTTGCGACCGATGAGAAAACAAGGACAGAAGTGGACCAGACAAAGATCCAGACAGTACCTTGATGTCCCAATTAATAGTACGTGCGTGTGTGCGAGGCGCTAGACATTGGCATAAGGGTTGAGGACGCACGTGATGGATGAAGTGGCACATGACCGTGCCGACTATGAAGGTCACTACAGTCAGTAGTGAGTTAGACCACTGCGATGGCAAATAAAACGGTATTTTCGGGGAATTGAGTTCTTCCTCGACAATAAGTAATGTGGAGTATCCGTTTTATTGTTTTACGCATTTGCGTGGTACTTATGAACCTTTTTTTGTGGTTAAAGCATTATGATTTAAGCGCCTTGTAAAAGACATCTAGTGACTGTTTGAACGTTTCACTACTTGGGTGGATTGTTACGCTGGAACATTACTTAGATTGATAATTTTGCTTATCGCCCAAGGTTATTTCGAAAGGACCATTCGTTAACCGCGTGGTGTGTTGGAATAAAAGGCGATACGATTTGATCAAGCTTGTGATCCCTCATCAGTGGGCAGATAGGTTGGTGTCTGCCTCTCCCTCGGGGTTGTTGGTAAGGATGACAGTCGTTCCAACTCGGGAATGCTCACAAGCCTTTCGCGTCCACTTGTTATCCTAAATGCTATGGTTGACCACCGGCGTCGATAATTTGCCTCACAGTTTGAAGTGAGATGAAACACACTTATGGAACGTAAATAAGCGCTAATGAAAACCAGTGGTATGACTAAAGTTTATCTTTTTATGTAAAAAGAAAGGTGCGCGCTCGTGCATCATCTACCTGTGGTTGTTTCTTTTCATGTTGGTACTTTCCTTTTAGAATCTGACGAAGAATTTCTCAAATTTAGCGTTCATGTAGGGATGTTTTGTGCAATGCCCCACGGAACATTCTTCCAGAACCGAATGGCCGCTTTTAAACTATTTTTTATCAACAATCGTGACGTCTATAGGTTAAATTGCTGTTAGTTAATGCCTGGGTTATTAGATGGGAGGTGGATTTTATCGATAATTCCATGGTATCTTCCATGAACGGAACTCACCAGGCATCGTGGTACGGGTTGGTGATCTAAATGTTCTCGATCATGTAAAGGTGGATGCAACTTGGTTAGATAGGTGGTTTTTTAAACTACATCCTCCTGAGATAATGGTGGCTCACTGTTTTAACAGTGTGTGTGTAGCACGTTTTCTACACGCACTAACCGCCATTATGTCATGTGATGTCTTCCCTCTGAGAAACAACCCCGAATCCACTTCCATCATCCTGTCACCAGCTGTCGTTGGCAAAGCCGAATTACTTATTGTTGATCGGACTGCAACCCATATAAATGTGCATTTCAGGAGTTAGTCATGTGGTCGTCCAACGGACTAATTTTGCGGGACTGTTATGACATTGTCAAACCTGCTGCAAGGAGTTCTGATCCCTGGTTTAGCGGTACATTAACCACGGATGCAACGTTTGTCTGGTCGCATTCATCCACATTAAGAGGTTCAATGACCCCTTCCTTATTTACAGTGTGTAACTTACCGACTGACACAAACAAACCCTCACCATTGTGCTTTGAAAATTTTCAATGGGCGCAGTCGTGGAGGTTGAATTGCATTATTGTGATAATGTTTATCGCAAGTTTGCAGACCTCTACGGGTAAGTGTGAGAGGACGTCAGATGGTCAGATGTGCTATCTATGGGAAAGGTCATGTATCGATCCATTTCATCTAAAGTACTTCATTGTTCTTATTGATTTTTGTTGTTAAACTGTCGTTAGTTCGCCGGTTGATTGGATCAAATGCAGACAATCTACATGACGTGCTGGGTTTTTTTTAATATGGGGTCGAGAACCAAGTTCTACTAACCTGGCAAAATAGCTGACGATTGCTTCTGAGTTACTCGATTTAACACATGCAGTCCAATCCCAAGCCAGTAGTTGTTATTGGAGTTAAAAGTACTATGATTGTGTTTCTTTGACGAATTGACTGGAACAGTTAAGAGAATATTGGTCAGCGATGTTTGTGCTCTCCGTCGGAGACAATGGCAGACATGTTTTCTGGCTTCACTCAGCCTTGACAGAGGTGAGGAATATTTGCAGACCGTTCTGTGAAGGTTCAAAGAAGTTTTGGGTCGAGTGGCAGATAATGTTTTATAGATAATTCAACAATCACAAGAATCCCATATTTACTGTGTGACAGTGTTGAAGAACCTGGCTAGTTGGAATATCTTCTTGGTTGCTCGAGGATGGTCTAATCAACGACGGAAAAATCCATAACCTTCAGGACTTTAATATGGCGGAGCGACTTCTTGAGGCTCATCATAACGGGCCAGTGTTATTTGCATATCTGTTGGATTCATTAATCTTCAGTAGAGGAAGATGCCTACGTTTATTTGAACTCATTAATACGTTCTACTGAGCTCATGAAACATCGAATTTGTAGTTTTCGTGGAGACAGGCACACTTGAGTAGAAGGGAATCGCCTAATTTTTGGACAGCTTACACAAACTACAGAAAACGAGATCGGTTTTCTGTACGCCGGTCTTCCGTACTAGACGTGCTCGAGATGAATTAATCTCTAGTGAGGTTCATTTGAGAATAAATTCAAGGTTCTTATTTTGCAATAGGTGATTGGTAACAACATATACGTCTCATCGACTTTAGAATGAGTTAGACTGAGTGTTCCCTATTCGACGTTCACCTGAGTCTGTTTCGTAAGTCTACCAAATATGAGACTGTCAATGTTAAACGAACCTCAAATCTATGTCGTTGGTTGTGTCCAGCAGGTAATGATGAATTCGAGTAACGAAAGAACGCCTGTGATTGCATCGTGGTGGTAGGCAGCTCACCACTCGTACCCAGAATTGATACATTCTGTCATGTTTTAAGACAGCGATATTTGCGACCACTACGCTGTAATTTCCATTAAATTCTAGATCAGATAAGGAGTTTCGTCGTTTTGTAAGCTTCTTACTGGTTGCGTTGCCTGTCCGATGAGTTTCAGCGTCATAAAACGTGCTCACTCGGGAGGTTGCCAGACTGTTAAGAGTTGGCATTATCACACCTGTGGACGAACTGACTAGGTGAGTTAGGTCATTATAATGTTGAAACGTGTGGTGATATCCGCCAGTATATTGATTCTAATTCATTGATAGGTGCATTAGAGCATAAGTGGTGTACGCCTCCGGTGTGGGGTGACATTTTGTTGCAGGTGAAATAAGTTCGTTTGTTTACCAAGGTAGATTTATCTTCGATATTCCAGCAGCCAGAACTGAAGGACAAGTCACTTTATTTGAGACCTTAGATGCCGCACTTGGTAGTTTCCAGTGACTGCACGCACCATTCGGATTGAAAATCTGAAACGAATTGTCCCAGAAGTGTCTAATGCGAGTCTTAGAGAGACTCGTAGGAATCTGTTGTGTTGTGGTTGTTGCACCCATCTGCCGTGGTACGTTGTTAATGTGTGCTGTTAACAATCAGATTCAACTGGGCAGACCAACGATCTCGCGTCAAAAGCAGAAGGGTAAGAAGCCCCTTTGATAAGCTTTATTCGTCTAACAATCGACATATAGCAGCTGAAAGATAAAACAATTACCACAAAATATTATATCAGCCTAAAATACCGTGCAGTGATGCTTGGACTGGCGCGTTAGCTTGCCTGAGCAATTGGTATTTCAGGCAATGAAGGTGACTTTCTAGACAGGTGTTCACCTACGAAGGCCTGGCGGTACAGTCTTTTGAGTTAAAATAATCGGTTGAGAACCCTGATTATTCTCGTTAGGTCTGGGCATCCTGACGGTACCTCAAACCACAACCAAATTCACAACACCGCTGATTGTGTACCTTATCGGCCAAATCGCGTTATAAACCGGGTCGTCCTATCTGCTGTATGAAGCGGAGTGAATAGGTGGAAATCCGTTACTGCTGATCCCTGACCGACTATTCTGTCCACTTTAGCTCTCAGACCCCTCCCTTATTCCACTTGTAATAGTCACTCTGCAGGTCCCACGCCAGTAAGCCTGTTTTTTACCATTCATCCTTCGGCCATACTCGTCTGCTGGTTGAACTCAGAATGCGGATTGATATAAATGTCTTCACCGTTCGAGTTCCGGAAGAGATAGGCCAACTAGCTGATCCCGCGCGGACTTTAACTCATTGAATTTCGGTTTCTGCTGTATTTTTGAAGTTAGAATCCAAAAATACTCGACTTATGGAACGGACTGCACTGGTTGTACATTTCGGATTACTTCAAGGACGCCGCAACCTCAGTGATAGACTGAATTCCCGTTAACAGTAGACTGTGCCGTCCTGTTGGCAGGTTTTATTAAAGGCAACTATGGACATCAAATCTAAAATCCTATTATGTCTACCTATGTTCCAACTGACTGTAGTGTCGTCGTATCAAGAACACTTGTTACTCGAACCTGGCCGCTCTCCTGTGGTCGACACATAGCGAATAGTTTTTCGGATCCGAGGTATAAAGGACAGGTTGACGACCGTGATGAGGCCTGGTTTCGTTGAGGTGGCAAGTGTTTGAGCTGGCATCACATCGCTGGAGAAGTGGTGAACGCCTGTTGCAACTCTGTGCCGAGCACAGACTGTTTTTAGCTAGTACCAGTTTTATACATCGTACTCGTCATTCTTATACTTTTTGTCCCCTTCTTTGAATCAGAGCTGGTTTCAAATGGGGAACATAATTGTTAGTTATAGGTGACGTGACTTCATTCAGAACGGTCGTTATTATCTTGGCACATTTCGTATGTGTTGGAACTGGTCCAACAGATTAATACCCAGTCTGTAGTCACTATCGAAAACCAATCGACAATGAAAAGCAAGGACTCAGCGCGTTGACCCTGGTGTATTTGTTTTGACCCTGGAAAGTAAAGTGTACAGAGAAAGCACGTCAAGCTAGCGGGGCACGGAGCGAGTTGTGATTGTAGTCCAGGGACGGATATTACAAATGGAATAGGTTGGCTAAAACAAAAGTAGACAAAAAGCCAAAATCATCAAAAATGTACAAGTGAATTCGACTATCAAAAATATCATTTATTATAGTCGCTACGTATAAAAAGCACGGCCTTGAGTGTTTGCATGTTTGTCTGTCTGGATCTGGCTATGTTGAGTTGTGTTTGACCACACTTTTCTCAGTTCAGTTTGCCGAACAGTAGCCGCGCGCACCTTAGTCTGAACGAATTATCATGTCGGAACTAGGTCACACTGTTGGAACGCAAATAAGGAAACGACGTGTCTGTAATATGACAACTGGACAGCATATTGGGCTGGATTTTGTTTATGCGGCCGGTGGTGAAAGTGTGAAGGAAGCCACTAGCAAGTTAAACGCAAGGCCTCTGGATGCGCGTTCGGTTACCTGTAAACCAGTCCGAAGGCTGATGAAAAAGTTTGTCACAACCGGCAGTGTTTGTGACCTGCAAAAACCTAGTCGACCGCACACATCAACAGATGATTGTTCTGCTAGTGTTCTGCCACTTGTAGAAACAACCTCCAGAAGAACGTCCATCAGCCCTCTCAAGAAAGTAACGCCTCAAAGTCCACCGTATTCTCAATGGATACAAGTATCGACCATACCAAGAGCGCCTTCAGTGTGTACGTGCACTAGATTAACAGTTCCCAAATGTACGCAATAAATACTAGATACAGAATAGAAGTACGAATAATATGGTAATTACAGTAGATCTTTGGCAACACTAAACGACGCCGATATGCGAAAATAGCCATGGAGCTTCAGGATGCAGTCGTCGAGCGCGCGTGCAAATCGGAAGTGCGTATGGCATCGTATGCGCGAGTGGGTCATGTAAACAAACATACAGCAAGCAGACGGCAAGCAAAAGTATTTACAACCCTATGTACGGTATGAACTGGTACTGGCATTCGAGCGGCGAGAATGTAAAGAACGCTTACCAGGAAACAGTGGTGAACAAGTTGCCTAGTTCGAGTCTGGCGGGAGATTCTAACGAACATTTGGAGCAGTTCGCAACAGTAATGAAAGCAGGCTGTGAAGAGATATGTTCCGAAGGAGCTGCTCACTTATGGCGGGACTGGATTTCCGTCACGCCCATAAATCTCATGAACGAGCGTCGTTCAATTCCACTTGGATCTGAGTATGATGACGACCATCGATAACCTAAACGCAAGCTGACTAAAAGCTTTGCACAAAGACTGTGAGCACCACTTGATCGGACAGTCGAAGTGAATGCAAGGGGCCTTTTCATCTAGGAATAACAGGAGATGGTTCATTTATCACCAGTCAATCGCCCCAACTTGACAGGTGGGCTGAACATTGTGAAGGGCAGTTCAGCTGGCCTCAACCAGACTAAGGATGGTGGGGAGGTGATATCGAAATTGACGAAACTTCTGCAGATGATTTGGGAGAATGAGGGGGTACCTCGTCGTTGGTGCCTATTAACAGTAATTCCCGTTTTCATTGCGGGAGCCCGAATTCTGTGCGACAGCCACAAAAGCATCAGTCTAGTATCCGTTTCGTCCAAGTTGCTCATTGGCTGCATTTCACGTCGGCTTACTAGGCCTAGGTAAAATCACATGCGAAGAACAAACAGGATTCCGATCCGGTTGAGAATGCGTTGATCACATTTTTACCCTGCGACGGATCTTGAAATATCGGCACTCTTGTAGACAGCTGACGGTCGTGATCTGTTTAAGCTTAAAATCTGCTTCCGATTCAGTTGCTCGTAACGTTTTCTGGAACTGTCTTCTTCGCAGAGTAGTTCCAGAGAAATACGTGAATCTGTTGAGATCACTGTGTGCTCACTCTGCAAGCAGGGTGAGAGCTTTTGGACAACTGTCTCGGGCGTTTGTCACTTCTAGTGGTGTTTGTCAGGGTGTCCGATTTATCCTCTCTTGTTCAGTTTTGTCATAGACTACATTCTAGAGATTGCACTCTAGGAGCCCACTGAACTTGCTGTTGAGCTTCTTCCTGGCGCTAGATTGACCGATCTAGAGTATGCGGGCGACATTGTCTTACTTTACCCCTCAGCCGAAAACATGCAGATCATGCTGGACGAGATGAGTGACGGGGCTGGTTTGTATGGAATGCGCTTCACACCTTCAAAGTGCTGCTTCAAGACTGGGGCATTCCCACCCCTACTTTTTCTACATCAGGTAATCCGTTTGAGATTGTGGACAGTTTCACGTACTTGGGTATCAGTATCTCATCAACTTGTAGTATTGCTGATGAGATATCAACGAAGAAAGCAAAAGTGCGCGGTCCCTGTCAAACTGCGTCATCTATAGCGTCGAAAAGACGTTCGGTTTCCGTTTAAATGAAAGGTATATAATACCTGTGTGCTTTCCGTTTTGCTTTATGATTCGGAAACATGACTTGTTCACAGCGAAGATATAAGCAGACCTGCTGTGTTTGACCATCGTTATCTCCGCCAGTTAGCCCGCATTAGGTGGACTGATCGCGTGAGCAATGCGGCAGTTCGCCGACGCGTATTCCGGAATGCTCGGATGCGCGATCAGTTGGCCAACTATTCCGTACATAGTTTGCGATGGTCAGGTCACCTGCTTCGGATGCTAGTTGAACGTTTACCGTACCGAACATTATATACTGAGATCATCAACAATTGGGTGAGAACACATGGTGGTCAAGCAACGTAGTCACGAAATATGGAGACTCTAACTGTTTCATTGAGCGAAGTGGATAGGTGTTGCCTACCGGACTAGAGTTCACATGATCAGTCAAACCACTGGTTAGAGACGCTATACGAGATGACGGTGTGCCGCAATCAATGAGATACCTGTATCCATACCATTTCTAGTTCTCCCACTCAGTCTTCTTTTAATAATGTTCTACCTTCTTAATAACGTTTTCTTCCAGGATATTCCACGTCACTGTTGGGGTGAACAGCGGCCCGAGCCCATACCTTTTGGTCAGGCTCATGACTGTGATGGTGATGGTTCGTCACAGCCTGATCAACCTAACCACCACGACTAGTGTACACAGTCTCCCCGTATGTACCACGCTCTCGAATGTTCCCGTAAATTGTGTGGTCCAGCCCGGTTTTATTCTTTTCTACACAACTTATATCCTACTGCTCTGTAACCTTGACATGCAGCATATCTCCAAATTTGTGCATATCTGACCGAGCCGACTTTGGACCTTTGTGCACAATCGCAGTGTCAAAATTTAGCACGGGAGGTTTACAAGTCTAGAGTTGTCACGTAATTGTCGGTCAGCTCTGACTTTCCCTGACCTTTTGGTCCCTTTTAACAAGAGGTGGACAAAAGTAGCTCATCATAACATTTTCATCCTTGCGATCTACAACAGTCATATTGGACGTGCTTGAATGAATACCAAGACTGACTGCGCCGTCCACAAACTATTACATACTGAAAGAAATCTTGTGGTTTGTAGTGTGCACAACTAAATAAAGGGACATCAGAGTGCCTTTTAAATTGTACTAAAGGGTACTTTCAAAGACATTTGTTCTAATTTACACTTGCCAACCAACAAAAGATGGATTGCTGTTTGCTGGTTTCCACCGTTTTTAGCAGACGACACACCGAGTGCAAATGGGATACGTCAACATATCACATTCATTTTGCTATATTCAACGGGTGCAGACATTCGTATCAAGCTTGAGTTTCTATCTCTACAGATACCACTATCATATGTCTGCCCGTTCACTTATGTGTTCCTTTTAAATTTAGATCGATTTCGCTTTACACGTTTACATTTGACTGACCAGGGATTCTCACGACAGTAGGTTGGAAAAGACCACATCATGTGATCTTGTGGGTCACCCAATTTACGGTCTTTCAATATGTACCCATGTTTACAACATGTAAGTCTGTCATAAAAAATAGAAATTTTGCTAAACTAAACCAGTCTCATATTTGAAAGTTCATCAGGTAAGTGACCATACTATTATGTTATCCTGTATTTATGTTGTTAAAGAATGAAGTGTTCAGTGAAGACTACCATTCAACTTATGGTGACTAGAAGGACCTAACATTAGTTTTCTCTGTGCTTCATACAGGCTTCATGTACTTCCAACTGCACTGAAGTTCGTCGCAAAGCAAACTTAGTTCTACATCATCATTGACGCATCAGCTATTGCGCGACAGCGAACTATCCACACGCTCAGTCGAACAAAATAGACCGTGTTGTACACAGTCAATTATATCTGCTTTCTACTTCTTGCCAAATCCAGCACGGATAGTCATTAATGTCTTGAAGTCTCAGCAACATGCTTAGTCGCTCAATTTTCACACGGCTTTCCCTTCCGCCGTCTTAGGCCATATGTTGGTCTAACCGAAGGTACACATATTACTTCCTCGGCTACTATTTGTTAGAGGTAGTATCAAACATGTCGCTTATTCAAACTTCAACGTGCATGGGGCAGTATGCCATGTTCATCTCAATACCAGTGGGACTGCAGATGACTTTACATCGGGGAATGCCACGCATAGTTCAAGAACGTACCTCTGACTGGTTGTCTCAAGTTAGCCGACAGTCACACCAGTCCTAACTTTTACATGGCTTTCCCGCTACCGTCTGTCGACTAGGGTGGGATTTGGACAACTGTGTGCAATTGTTTGCGGAATACGGACTTCTCGCTGTGAAGTTTGCTCTGTTAGGCTCAGACACATGTATTGTGGACGGTCGCGCTCACTGCGCAAATAATCTGAAGAACTGACAAAAAAGAACACACGGTGCCTAATAATCTGAGTGATAATTCAAAACAAAACTCTAGTAAAACTAAGAAGCACTGTCAGTTAATACTCTACCTCGTTCGTCCGAAGGAGTCAAATTTCGTTTTCTGGTTACCGCGGTGACTATGGGAATACCGTTAGGTGGTCCATATTTGCGAACTCAGAAGAAATAGACTCCAATCCAACAACTGTCGTGTTTCCCGTAACCTAATGGACAGCTTCGGAAATCCAGCTGGATTGCCCCGTCACTCAAAAGTGTTTGAGGTAATCTTGTGACAGGTTGCCTTTTATTTCGATCGCTTGACAAATTGGAGATATAGAATGTCATGTAGAACTTATTAATTGACATGCAATTGACCCATTGCTGAATAACCAAAAAGCCGACTGTTAGTCAAATCATATTTTATTGCTGATAAGCAGACGATTATCGCAATTCAAAACAAGACGAATTCTGGCATTTCTTGTCTCAGACGAGGGCTATGCAATGATTGGCAGCGAAATTAGTTGAGTTTCGCGTAGAAACGTTCAGTGCGTTTTGACAAAAGTCAGGTTTGTGAACAGTGCCATCGATGCCGGCCTCCCTCTGATGCAGTACCATTGGAATGTGGGCCAAGCGTTTGAATATATGAAGAAAGCCATTTAGAGATGGTTCGTCAAATTATGGAAAGACGGATCTCAATTTGGCTGATAGGTCAAGTATTGGAGGCTGTAAATCTTCAATAGGATGCTTCCGTTTTTGGCTTCAGAGGCGTGGATTAAACACGAACACGGTCCTCGTTGTTGGTGCGAGTAATAGAGCGCTGGAGATTCATGTTCCTCGTGCGTTACATTTGATTAAGCACGTACAGTGTGTTACACATCCGGAGGTCTAGATCAGAAGGTTTCCTAAAGCTGATTTTTAGCAAAAAACTATGTAATGTGATCGGTAGTTTTTACTCCAAGGTGAGAGTTGATGACAACCTAACTGCAGCAAACTGATATCAACATTGACGGGGTAACTGCTCATACATTCACTCAAGTCGGTTTTCCTTATAGTTCTGTGATCAGCGTATCGTCTAGCGCATCAAACGTCGTAGAATGACTAAGCAACAAGTATCGTTCACCAGGTGATGAACCACTTGACGGAGAGCCAACTTTAGCTGTATAGGCGGCAAAAAAGCTTTACACCGACTAAAAATGTTTACAATTTCGTGTTCACACTAAGTAGTGAGGTACTTCAAATGCATCATTGAGTGCTCCCCATGGCAGCAGCTGGAACTTCTAAGAGGAAGTTTTAAAACCAGCGTCTCTTCCTGTCGGAGATCACCATTTGGGTTAAGGCCGAACCGGAGCTTCCCGTTTATAGTGATGGCGTGGTTGAAGTTTCCAAACAATGCTTGCGGACCGACTTCCACGCTGAGGTCATTCATTAATGTGCTTGTGAGTATATGTTCACTCGCTGACTTTTCCTGTTAATTTAGCATGATTATCAGGCTTGTGTACCGTTTCGATCCGGAGGGCCATACTAACTAGGATTTCGCTTCTTCATGATTCAACCCTGTTGGGCAGGCCAAAGAGAAGCAAGTAGACAACAATCAGCTATGTTCATAGATCTTTACGACGTATAACAGACTGCGCATTAGTGCTGATGCAATGAGGCACGGATCTGTGGGTTCACAGCGGAACTGTTCCTGTAGTTGCAGCACTGTTGTGTTCCAAGTACAGAATAAGGGGTTTAGAAAATATATCCTCAAACAAAGAGTACACCGATGACGGTTGACCGTGTTCGCCACTGTCTTATCCTGCATAGCCGAAAAACCCGCAATTGTTCCCAGGAGCTTGATATAATTTGACATGCATCTACTGCGTGCAGCAATAATCAAAACGGTCGTCAGCGCCTCATTCAGTACACCTTCAGGCTAGGCTGCACCGCCACACCCAAATGAGTCAGACTTTCGAATCGTTGGCTCTTGATATGGCCTACCAAATAAACCCTATAATCTGCTGCCTCACTGGTCAGGCTCTTGAGTGACAGGCCACGGTTGGAGTCCTCAAGGAAAACCCTTTCTCCTTTTTTCCCATATACCAAGCTGTTGAGTCAGAGTCAAGTTCTAACTGCTACTCACAAACATATCTGAATACAAAAGCCGCGATCGAGTGTGGGTAGCATTCAATTTCGAAATAACCTAAATCCCCGAACCTTCACTACTGATCCAAACTGTGCTCAGCTGGTTCAATGAAGACAGTACCTTAAACCTAATTAACAAGTCCTGATCACGGGGTCACCGATTGGAGAGAACAGAGTGTTAGGGCGCCTTCCCTGTGACCGTCCCATGGCGCCTCCGTCGTGAGAAAGAAGAAGAAAATCACTTGACTCAACCCTAACTAGCGGAATTGTTAAAACCGGTTGAGACTTTTCATACCGCTATGCGCATGTGCGGTCCTAACTCTTTCTCATGATGTGGTGGGAATGTGTGGTCATTATGTACCCTATAAATACCTTGTACTTGTCGCC
>LUCH01018211.1:0-17014 GCA_013368495.1 Paragonimus heterotremus
CAGGGACCGTTATGGGTGATGCTGCACTTTGATGATCCTTCCTGCAGTCTTCTTGTGGCTTGTACGGTGTTAAAAATTATGCCCTGCATCTGCTACTGAATAGCCGCGGTATTAGTATTATACTACGATCGCTGAACTCCACTGCACTAGTACCGCGGACCGCAGTGTGGGTGGAATAACAGTTCTATCACCAAGACATAATAACACATCGGGAATAACACAGAGTTCATCTAGACGTGTGTAGAATTCAAGAAATCTTTGCCGGACACCGCAGTTCTAACTAACACGTAATGAAGTAACCACTATGTGGTAGTATTTTCAAGTGTCACAAATCAAATCAGAACAAGAAACTATAAGTGGCTGCATCGATAAACATTCTAAGTCAACACCCTCTCCAGAGTCAGCAAACCGGATATATGGTCAGCATTAGGAATGAATTTCGCACTAAGGTGCAGGATGTTACAAGAGTATCCACCGAAAGCAACATTCCGTCGTTGAACCGTGACCTCAGAAGACTTAGCAAGGGAGTTATTAGGATTATAAATGAGTTTAAGGTCTTCATGGTCAGTAACTATAGTGAAATTTGTGAAGTCTAGTGATCGCCCAGTAAACCGCTAACGCTTCCTTCTGCGTTTGCGCATATCCACGCTCTGCTGAATTGAGGCGTCTAGAAATGCAAATACCAGGAATGTCCTCTTGTTCTCACACAGCTCCGATACCCGTTGGTGACGCGTCAGTAATCAGTGTTGACAACTTCAGACAGAACGTACGTAATGCTGCATCGGACCACACAGCCTTCAACAGAACTCAGAGAGTTTGTTTATGTAGATCAGCCCAAACAAAATTATTTTGAGAAAGAAGATCAAACATAGGTTTTGCTTTATCAATGAAATTAGGGATAAATCGAGAATAATACTGAGTAGAACGCATTAAAGAACGAAACGCTCCAAAAGTGTTTGGAGTGGATGCCCTAGGTAGATGTGAAAAACGATCAGAATCAGGACGATCATCATTCTCAGCAACGAGCGACCCTAAACCTTAGAACTTAGACGTAACGAAGATGCATTTCGGTGAATTGGTAGCAACGTTTATAAGGCAAAATTTCCGATTAGAGCATGCAATCATTTATCCTGAATAGACAGGGTTAGAACACACAAAAATATCATCCCGGTAAATGGAAACGCCTTCTAGATTGGCAGTAATGGTGTTCATAACATCTTGAAATATAGTAGGTGATACATTCAGACCGAAGGGCAAAACGATTATACCGAAACAATCCGAAAGGAGTAGTGATGGTTGTTCGAGCACTGAAAGCCCCGTTGGAAAGCATCTGTTGAAAGGCTCCTGTTGAAGAGCTTCATATAAATCAAGTTTTGGAAAAATAATTTCAGTCATGGAATTGATGCAGACTGTCCTCTGGTGTAACACTGGCACAACTTCTCTGGAAAAGAAATTTGTTTAGCGTGAGTTGGTAATCACCGCAAATTCGAGACGTTTTACCGTCACGTTTAGGCTGAGTCGCGATGGGTGTAGCCCAAGTCGAAGAGTTCAGAGGAGTTAATATCTTTTTTCCACAAGTTGGTCGAGTGCTTTCTGACAGGTTCATGTAACCCGAAAGGAACGATTCCTGGCTTCATAAAAATCGAATTGCTTTTGAGTGAGCGAAATTGATTTAATACGCATTCCACCAGAAGTTTTTGAACACTGAAAGAGTAAATTTCGCATTTGTGATTTACGTGTATCCGAAAACAATAAAACAGAGATGTTCAAAAGTTTCGCACTTTTTGAACCAGCGATCAATGGTCCACGACCAGTAACTAAAAGATGGAAATTGTTAACACTAGACAGAGAATCGGGAAGTGTGATCTGACAAGAACCAAGTGTTGTTAAAGCACGCCCTGTGGTATCTTTCACAGAAATTTTAGAAGGTTCTAAAATTACCGTCACCAAGCCCTTTATGGAATCAACAGGGATGAATGACTCAATGCTAACAGTGTCCACAATGAATGAATGTTCCATATAATTATTAATGAGATTGGTTCGTGTAGTGTAACTGGTAGAATTAGAAGAATTAACGACAAGAGCAATAGAATGAAAGTCGGAACTCAATTCACTGTCGTCAAAATCGGATTGTGTAAAAGTAGACTTTGACCTGTGCAAAACAGATTGAATGTGGCCGATCTTCCGCCAGGTGCGGGATGATTATTATCAATTGCATTTCGAGTATTTACTTTTTCAGACCTTCTGGTCGTATCACCCCAAGTAGCAAAACGTTGCAGGGCCCGCGCTGGTCCCACAAGGGCAGAATGCGGGCGGAGAGCGGGAACTGAGACTAGGGCCCTACGCGGGCCCCACACGGGCATCGGCGAGCAATGAAAAAGTTTGCGAGAGAAGATTTTTCAGCCTTTCTAACACCAGCGATTTTATTCACAACAATTTCGGTATTCATTTCCAACGATTTGAAAGCTTCCCAACCTCCTTTAACTAATTTTCAAAAGAAATCCGCGAAGAAAAATGAAAATTATGTTGTCTTTTTACAACATTTTCGGTTTGGCTCGTTTAAATCTTCCGGAAACAAATTGGTCCACCAGAACAGTCAAATCCTATTCACCAGCAACCCGATTTCTCCCATAGCATTCACGAAGAATCTGAATAGGGAAGGAATAGAGCAAAAAATTAGGTGCAAGATAAAGTTACGAGCATCAGGTAGAAGTAGCACATCTCCGCACATAATTCAGGTAGAGCGAGGGTAACACGCAAAAACCCTACAGTATTCTTTCTAGGCATTCTAATATTACTACATATGTTTACCAGTACATATCGAATAAACCGAATATGTCATCCTGAACTCGTACAAAATTCAAACATGAGCCATAATAACAAAAACGTACGTTGTTGTTGTTGCATAAAATCAATCGTTCATCTTTCATAACGCCTTTGACATCCTGATACTGTTCGTATTATGTTCTAACTGAACGGAAAGTGGGGTTCCGAGGCAATAATAGCTTCCGTTGTATATCAAGCAAATTTATTCTAGCGACCAAACGGTCACCCATTTGAGTCTGTAATTGGTCTTCGAAATTACACCGAGCTGTTTGAGTCTGGATTTGGAGAAGGAACTGCCTGATACCTTGAGTTTCTTTTCTAACGGTTGTATGAAATTAAGCTTGTTCAGCTGCTTGAGAATTTACATGTAGGACGTGAAAACAGCAGCTTTTTCAAGGATTCGTAGGAAAAACAGATTGGTGAATCAGGAAATGAAGTTTTTCACCAAGTTGTACGCATCTTTGCCAACTACGGTGAGGAAGTGAGCGACTTTCTCTTCTGCCTTCAGCTCTTTGTCCGTGAGACACCATACTTCAAAGCGTTTTAAATAATCTTCGATTTTTCTCGACAGTTTATGAATATTAAGAATTCCAGGTGGACAGGAATCCATCATACGAAGATTTAGAAGTCGGCGAATCCAATTGTAATGATTCCAGAAATACAAAAATTACGTAACTGACTTGCCTCACCCCCAGAGCTACATTCGACGAAGTAGTAATAACAACCGAACTAAGCAAAGCAGATGATTTATCTCTCGGGCGCAATTGTACAGCTTATTGTCAACAATGTAATAAAACAATAATAATGAGAAATAGATTTAGTGATAATCGCCATATCTGATTATCATTGTACACCGATTCCCCAACGTAACGTATATTTCTTGGTCAACTTAAAATCTTCATAATCGATAGCATCTCCAAGCATTAGTCTGTGTGTCCTAGAGAGTAGTCGACTTTGGGGTTTGTTCCGTTTAATTCCTGATAATGGCGTGGATTCACCGAAGGCTGTGGAAATAACGGTAGTAGGCTTCTCACAGAGATCATAAACAGGGTGAATGGGAGGATGAAGTTCACTCAAGGCTGTGTTGCCAAGTAGCTAAGTAATTTCTCCACGTTTATTTCAAGAAAGTTATTGCGACCACTAACCGCTAGGCTGACCAGATTCATGCTGCAAACGAGGTCAAATAAGACAGCTGTGTGATCATTTAGTCTGGGTGATGTGGTGATTTCAAAGTTATCAATCCCCAATTCTTCGTTATTGAAAAAATCGTACACACGGAAATTTCAGTATCTGCGTTTATAAAAATGGATATTTAGTTTAAGGTGAATCGAGGTCATCCGTTGAGAGGATATAGGAAAATCCTGGGATGGGTAGAATTTTCGACCCAGATATTAACAGTTCATCTTTTCAATTATCAGAAAAGGGAGGACAATAAAGCGTCCTATCGAGTCAACGATTAGAACCATTTAGGCAAATCGACCATCAAGCTCTTTCCGGAATCGCAGCAGGTATTGAATTATTATAAAGGAAGGTCTGAAAAAAAGAGTGAACAAGGAGAGCTGATCCTCTCGCTCTTCCTTCAATTCTGTCATCACGGAGAAAAACCATATCTTCTAAGGCGAGATCAGAATCTAGGTAGGAAACGCTTAGTCACGACTCCGTTACAGCAACAATCCGCTCCAGCATATGGCATGCCACCTATTGTGAGGGGACAGTGATTTTCGTGATTTGCAGACAATTCTCGCTCAACTCGGGGTACTGATTAGTAAGTTTTAACGCTGCTGACAAGAACCGCCACTGGCCCCTGTCATGTTCCGGGACGTGGTGAAAGGAATCGTAGACACCTCTGATGATAACATCTCGAGATCGGTCAGTGATTCCAGACACCTTGCCAACAAACTTTCGCCTCTGGTAGATCCGGGCACGCCCTGGCTCAAGGGTCTTCCAGCAGCTAACGTGCCGCTAGGAGAACGTTTTCCATCACATCAATTGTCGAGAAACACGACCTTTGCTGACCGGGGTTTGTCAGCATTTGACGAATCCATTTTCCTGACCAGCCTCGTGAATGAGTTTGGGACATGGATTAAGTGTCTACTTTGTTACAAAGGTTGCTCCAGATCTGTTGAGGATGCTGGTCGTGAAGCTTTAAGCAGTTGGCGGCAAATTCCGGAGAGGTTTGAAGTATTACGGAATCATCCTATTCAGAGCACCTTAACTTTCTAGGAACAGCGAGGTTGGTACACCTAGAGCAGGTTTGCTGGACAACAAGACTGGGCTTCCTAAGTAGGACCGAGCGGAGTCTCGGAATTCCATGTTTTTCCTGCACGATGTTGTCGAGTTGTCAGCGGGGATGAGTCTCAGTGACTTTGGTGCAACAGTGGTAACCCTCTTTGGCTTTGCGCCGGAAGCAACCGACGCATATTATACTGTGTCATTAACATTTGCGCTATATACCTAACTGACTACAACCAGTGAATCACAGGATGTTATATCCACTGCGTAGGTTAAGGTGATAGCCACGGAACTAGCAACCATTTTAGCGGTCCTACAGCGGAAACAAACAACACGGATGAAGTCCAGTGCGGTTGCTGTGACCATTTTGAAAATCTTACTAGACATGCTTATACATGAGGTGTGAAGGCATGTGTCGCAGAGCATGCAATGCATAGCATGGTATCTCCCGCGGACAAACTTTACACAAGACGCACAGTTAGATCTTTTTACCAACACTAGTGAATCAGTGCAAGTTTAGACGTAAGTGGGGTGACTAATCCAAATAGGAATCAGTTACTTCATAGTTCACAAAGTGTTTAAGGGAAGGAAATGGTCAAATTATAGTTAACCTCCGTGGACAGAAACTTGAACTCACAGTTGTCCTGATCACGGATAAAACGGTTAAACAAGACACGTAACTTCCGTCTTCAGTCCACTGATCCATTGAAATCGTAGTTTTACCGAGATTAGCATGGACAGTCCGTTCAATAATGTTACTTTAACCGAGGTGACTGGTACCTTGGAAATCTGCCTTATCCTGAGGAATTGTATATCCATAATTTGATTTCAGTCGGAAGAGAACATTTGCCCCATACGAGGTTCGGTTAGATTTACGAAACTACAATTAATAGTCCACAAATGGCATGATGAACCTAAATAACATGACGCACCTCAAACTGAACGAATAAACGGTTAGGTTTTCATACGTCTTTTAGTGATTTGTAAATTTGTTCAGTTCATAAATGCAGCTTTCTATTACTTGTCGTTTGGTGAAAAAGCTACCGTGATGGCACAATCCATTAGAGAAATATCGTGTTCCTGGTTTGTCCATTTGTACTCACCGGTGCATGCCTGTCCAGCATCGCCTTTCAAGCGCTAAAAACGTTGTCCAGACCTGTGTGAACAGCCAGGTGTTATCGATCCTGAACCGTGGTGAGCAAAACACTGAGTCGATGGGATCGAGTGACTACTGGAAATTTGCATACACCCCTCGTCCAACCCACAGTTAGCTAATCTGGTTGCGACTCCAGCGGTGTGTTGTGCCCGTTCGCTCACCCGACTCGGTTAGGAATTGTATCCATTGGATAAGCTCTTTGGTGTGGACTTCGGACTGCGTCCCCGGGTTTCTAGTTCTGGGACTTATCGCATGTGTCTATGAGCCGTCGGAAAATTGGATTACACATAAGTTTAGCACGTGGTGAAATTCGGCCTCAACAATGTGTCGTAACAGAGTTGACTTGTTGCTGACACCTAACTTTCACACATAGTTCGGTTGCACGGTATGGCCATCTCGATATTGAATGTCTGAATATAGACTAGCTATTTTTAGTAATGAAGTCCCTTTCTCCTCCCTTCTATTTTATTTATTTCTTTTTGTACAGGATTTACTTCTTTTGATTACTGATGAGTAGTCGGGGATTTGGTTAGTTTCAAGTTGAACATCACCCACAATTGATCGCAGCTGTTGCATCTCCATAGACTTTCCAGTCAGCCCCTTTCGAAAAGAAGCACTAGACTCGAGTTTCGCTCTCATTAGAGCTCGTCAATAGTGCATATCATTGCCACTGCGGGGACTTGATAATATGTACTACTGACGAGCTCTGAGAGCGAAACTCGAGTCTAGTGTTCCTTTTCGAAAGGGGCCGACTGGAAAGTCTATGGAGATGCGACAGCTGCGATCATTTGTGGGTGATGTTCAACTTGAAATTTACTTCTTTCTTCATGGTTATGTGGCATTTAAGCATAAGTAATAACCATTGATGTATTGCTGTTTATGAAGATGATAATGACTGTCAGTGAATAATTTGTTTATTAACAAGAGGCAACCTGAAAATATATACCAGGATTAGGTGCCGAAATAAGCTGAGCATCATTTGTCTCTTATAAAGGAGTATTAATACAAAATCAATCGGTAAGGTGTTTTAAAATATTCACATTTCACAGTTCGGTCATTATAATGTTCATCTTTATTTGTTGTATTTAGCAAAATTAACTATGGTTCTACGGAAGATTGCTGCATTGGTTAAAGGGAGAACGATTAAAATATTCATACTCAGAGAATCACAGGGACAGTTGTTTTGAAATAAAGTAGTATGAATGAATATATAATTTGAACAAGAGTAAAGTTACCCATTTGCAGTTAGTCTCCAAAACGTTAGTCTGTACATACTTGACACTTGTAATTTCACAGGTTGAGAAGTACCAAATGCTGCCTTCATCGATTACACGCGTAGCAAAACATTACAATCTGATAATTCCTATCGTCATTAAGTAATCACACTAGAAAACCTTTCATATCGAGTGAGCCTTTTCATAAATCGTTTGAATCAATACAGAATGAATAACGAGTCTGTTAGGGACAAGTAAACATTTCTGATTTAAAAACATGCAGTTCGAACTTTCCATCTCTATTAAACTGTTATTCTACTCTTACTTACTGTCGTTTTATTAAAAAAAAGAGTTGACTGTCCTCAATAATTTATATGATATAGAACGTACACCTGATGTTACTACAGAAACAACAGAGCCGCTGTTCATGTTAGACTAGAGATTGCAGTCCGCAGAACAAAATTTTGAAACAGCTCGGTTAGAAATGGATCTATATTTTCTCTCTTCTTTCAGTGTCAAATCTGAAGATAAATCAAACCACAAACTTACTTAAAGCCCAGCCAAACGATTAAAGTCAGCTGATCGATTGTGTGGATGAGACAAACAATAATGAACGTTGAGTCCACGCACACACAAATGTATGTTGGTTAGCTGCTTGGCTATACTGGTATGCATTTTGTCTCATTTCATACGTATCGATCACGGTTGTTTAAATGGTCTCGATTACTAATGATAATCAACTGGTAGTTACCCGTTTTTTATCCGGACAATATCAGAGAATAAATGAAAATTTGTATGCAACCGTTACGACTAATTATCGATTAATGTGTCGCAAGCTCACTCAATTGATGGTTTGTTTCGTGTCAATAAATAAAACACTTAACAGCTATGAAGTAGTATGTCCCTTCAAACAGTACCAATGTGAATTATGTAAGATTGTTGACTAGGCGTTAGCTGGAACACCGGCAGTCAGGTTACTGTGTAGTACATCGATGGGCGGTATGAACGATTTTATTTAGTCCGCAAATTGTACAGATGAATGCCATGAATACATAAACAAGTTTTCATTAATATCATCGTTAAAATTCTGATTCTGATCATGACATGAAATTGAATTCTTATGCTGTGACCCCTCTGGAAGTGAAGTTTACGAGCAAACAGTGGTAAGTCCTCGTTTATGATCAGAATCTTTTGATTCCTCATCAGTTCGAGCTGGCTCAACATCAACCTCTGCAATATCCGAAGTGGCTTGGTGAATTTTCATCTCATCCACTTGTCTTTGGTGTACTTATGACTGTCAAGGTCAAGAATCCGAATAGGTTTGTTCACAATATCATCTAGAGTAAGTATAATGGAGCGGCGTAAATCACCGTATTGTTAACAAAAAACAATTGCAGGTTTGCTTTCACAAAAAGAGTAGTAGAATTACTCCTCAAAAAAAAAGTCAGCCAGTTTCACAAATTGCACTGTGACCGGCATCATAATATTGAGGCAGAAAACTATCAACAACTTTTCTGAGGTCATAGTGTTGTATGACATGCAGGTTCGTTGTGAGTAGTATACCACTCACGAGTATTATATCGTCCACAGGCGACATTCAGGAACAAAAGAACAAGCCCGGACGTCAGTAAGACGACGGACAAGAAGAGATTATCGGAAACGTGTGTACGCGCTGTGGCAAAAGTTCCAACAAGGCGAATGATACTGATGTGCGTGAATACATGTCTGACGTGCAAATGAGTATACGCATCTGTGGTTTGACTTTTGACATGACCTATACAGGAGTTTGCGGTCACAACAATAGGAACTGCCGATAACGAGAACTGAATGTTGATCTACATAGCATTTCCAGTTGTACCCAATGTGTGCACAAAACGCAATCGCGGCCGTAAAAATGAACAACTTGGACTTGTAAGGGTTGGTAACGTAGACGTGCTGACTAGTGTGATACATTCTTGGATAAACACTATGCTCTGATTATCCTTGAGTCATATTCACGTTAGTCGGAATTTTGTTCCACGTCGTCAACAACTGCGCACTTCAATCTGATTGCATTGCGAAGATCGTTCAGTCGGGAAGAAGTATCTTGTGCGTTGATTACTGTCAATAGCACTCACTTCACTGTGCAGAAGTTTGAAGACTGGCTGAAAACAAATGAGATATAGACATCTGTTCACTGCGCTAAGACATCCTCAATCCAACGGTGATGCTGAGGATTTTCTGCGTGTTCTGAAAAGTGGTGTAGAGAAATGCCGGACCTAATATCGAAATTCTGACTGTTCAACAACTTGAATCAGTTTATTAGAGCTATTGAAGGACCATGTTCTGTTAACCACAATGCTTAGTTTGGAATCAGCTGAAGTTGTGTATCATTGTGGGAGTGACCTCCGATCATCTCGAAGAATTGTGTTTACTGACCTGGTTACTTGTGTATCACATACTTGATTTAGTTGATGGATTTATCCACCGTAGACACGTCGATCTACTTGTTTACACTCTACCTGTTTCTGCCTCTGCTGTGTGTATTACTGGTACTAATGTTTGTGAGTCTAATCCAGGTTCACTTCCCTTGGTTGAAGACGCTGTTGAGAACGAGCCACCAAAGCTTCCACTTTCAAAACGCTTCAGAAATAAAACAACAGTAATGAGA
Source organism: Paragonimus heterotremus (assembly GCA_013368495.1). Taxonomy (NCBI): domain Eukaryota; kingdom Metazoa; phylum Platyhelminthes; class Trematoda; order Plagiorchiida; family Troglotrematidae; genus Paragonimus; species Paragonimus heterotremus. The sequence continues at coordinate 10,079 of LUCH01018211.1, forward strand.
AAGAAGTTTAGTGACAACCACAACAGAATCTCGCTGATTAGGCTGCACCAACAACTCTGTTCGATATTGTGAAAGAGTTTTCTACCAATTCATTCGGTTGAGAATGTTGAGGGAGCATGGTCCGTGCTGGGCAGCCTATGTAGTCCTTCGTAGAAAAAAGGTGCTCACACTAAAAACCATACGCATTGGTACACCTTCCAGACGCCATAACTGCCTCAACGTTTGCAACGTGGATTTTGCATTGGGTGTTTAGTAAGAAGCACTTCAGAATGTCGGAAATACAAATCAGTAAGCTGGAACGCTTCACACTGTATCCGTTACAGTCTGCAATAGCCAATATGTATTACTTTTCAAGAGTCACACGGCGCTGACTAAAGGTTTTACCCTATATGTTTAAACTTCAGCTCACCAGGGAAATATACTTAAGTTTACTGTTTAGGTGTTCAAGATTGACATATTGCAACCCATATCTCATTTTCCTTACATTTCATTTCTGTGTGTCTTATTCATTAACACCTTCTTTGTGTTTAAAATATCATCCTATCCATTTATTTTCTGACTTGCGCAGAGATAGCAAAACATAAAAACACCAACTCACAGCCTATAATCTGCTACCAGGGGACTATTAGTTATGTAACAACAATTGCCTCAAAAGTTATTCCCATTCTCTACTTTCACCGGAACTTACCAAGGATACCAACTACCTAAAATGATTTTCTCTCATCTTGTAGTTTGATATCAGTGCCAAATGAGAACGGCTTTGTTGTGGTTTCATTTGAAACATCAATCAGATTTCAACTTAGTCATCATATCATGAGTGTTTGGGGGGGGGGAATGTAGACTACCTAAGTTTACTAGAAGTAACTCACACGTAGACCAAGAGTTCCACTTTGGAAACATCATTCTTGTTCTTCAGAAGTAGCCATCGTGCACATATGTTCAACTAATTTTACCATTTGCGTTCTGGCCAATCACGTAGCCAGCACACGCGTTTTTACAGTGACACCCGGTTTGCATCCCCACAGTTACCTTCCCAAGTCATAATACTTAATATATTTCATGTGCATACGATGGTAAATGTTAACGGGTCACGTCAAGTCTGTCGTTAGACCCAACGGTTGGCGTTAACCCAAACGGAACTGGTCGCGTCTGAAGCTGTACATGCATCAGCAGAACCTCTAGACGATTGGCCGTATGCCGTTAGCAGGATCAGCTAATAGAGATTATGACAACAATACGGTTACAAAGCACCTCTAGATGATCGCATAAACGTCTGACAAGGCGACCACCAACTGAACCAAATCTGATTTAGCCCTTGTAATTGTGTACTCATACGATCCACTGTGGTAAGTGTAGAAATTAAAACAAAATATTACCGCTTATAACGTCACAGTGTTCACACAGACAACAAAGCTGACATGACAAGCGAAATTGGGAAATTAGCCTCTATTTTCCTTGCTGTGAATTTCGCACGACAACAATGAGAAGGGTTTTAGTTAACAGAGTTGTTAGTATACATGCTACAAATCCTCAACCCAGGTTTTTCTTGTACTGCCTCTCAATAGTGTGACCGTTCAGCATCAAATCTATCTTTACAAGAGTTGAATAAACAAAACATTCCTGATGTGAAGTTTGTTACGATGAGCCAATACGAGGGTGCTTTCGATTGCTACGTCCCATGTGTGTTAACTCAAGAATAAGGACCGTGGAAAGACGGCTAATCACATCCGGGACAACGAGACATAATTGGTCAGGCCAACAGGCCATATGTGTAGGCAGTAAATAACCGTGCATACACAAGAAAAATATGTGAAGTCGCATGACTGTCAACAAACTGGGAGTGTTTTCTGGTATCATCCGAGCACATAGCTGACGTACAGACAAAGATAATGCGACTGTGTTCCGACTTCTTAATATTATCGCTGTGAGCAAGGCCTACTGCTTGCATGGGCCTCACTCAGGTGATTGCCAGCGATAATTAGACCATTAGGATTATGAACACACAAACCCTAGAGCAGATCTCAGATTTAATTGCGCATCCGGACCCAGAAAACCGACCATTAACTGACCAACCCCTTCCCCCCGGGAGAAGACGGCTAAGTCTGCCACCAGTCGATAGTTTGAAGCACAATCTTCACTTCAAATGTTAGTCATCCCTATAACACCTTAAAAAACTTTCAAATCGGAAAGTTTCAAAATGAAGTTAAACGTGAGGTCGAAGGAGTGAGATCAACCTATACTAGCACACAGGCAAATGAAAATAACAACCCAACTACTAATTGTCATAGCGGTGTGCACCACTGATGGACCTTAACAAGGTTGAAAAGTGTAGCTACCTTATTTAGTTAACATCGGTTGTAGTTGAGTGCTGATTGTTATTTGAAACATTTTTACATGCGATGGAACATTTATTTGAACGAGTCAGGATACCGACAAGTAGCTCGCACACTCGAACGTACGACTTATGTTGCGTGCACGCTTTCCTTGCCTTGTCTTATTGCTCGACCGTTTGTACGTTGATTTCATCTATGGACATTAAATTTCTTATTTACTCATCATGTTATTTTTGCCCGGCCGTCTCGGCTTGATTGACTCTACAAACGCGGATAGTCTGTTACTCATTACTTTTAGAAGAGTTTAACCGTAGAAGTCTTTTAGAACATGAAAGCTACCGCTCGTGTCCACCTTATAAAGACAACCATTTGCATCGTAGATTGATTTTTTGTCTAACTGTCTAGCCAGAATGCTTAGAAAAACGAACGTGAACAAGATTCATATGACTGCACGGAACAGTTAAAAATGATCTTCTGAAAATTCGACGGTAGATAATTTACCTTGGTACTTGTAAGAAAACGTAGACAAGAAAGCAGTTTTCTTTGATTTAACCGTGTATTTGTTGCAGGCGAAAACCCGACGCGTTATGAGTGAATTACATGTTAATGCTGGTTCACAAATTTCATGAGACATTTTACACGTTGAGTTAAATGGGACCAAAATTCCTCGCTACCAACCACTAAATTGCAGAAACGTAGTCAACGAAACTGAAGTCTAGAAACGTGCTGATAATTCATCAGATGGATTTAAGTGTTGCACGTCTCCTGTTATCTCAACTTTTGAATGCTGGAATTAGTGTCCATGTGTAGCGAGAGAGAACGAAAGCCACGGTCAAGGAAACTGATAAGAAAATGTTACGGTCACTGACATGTCGATGGGATAAACAACAGCACACATTCAGCAACCATACTGGAGAGGACAATACATTACCTTTTTATTAAGGTCAGTAATCAGCAGCCAATTCATTGAAGGTAGTCAACACTTACGTAATGACAAACTAACTTTTTACAAATACAAATGATCCACTGCGGGTGCGTTTAAGTTTGGTTAAGCTACAGGTCTTTGGATTTCTATATCAAATTGGGACCCTAAACAAACGAAAGATAATCTGGATCGGTTTTATTCATAACCACGGTAAACGAGCCCAAAGTTCGAGAAAATTTATATGGGGTATTCCACTAATTGTGAGCCCGATGCACATGGTAAAGCTTTCGTTGAAAAACAACACATTTGCTAACATAGTCTGTATGAAATTCAAGGTAATTTTAACACCACACGCTCAACAACTTTCAAATTGAGGTTTTTATCCTGTATTCCCAACCAGTGTACATTTTCATTTCTCTGTCAGAAGAAAAGTGTCAGCAGTTCAAATGGCACAACAAATCCAAAGGCAAACAGAAGTTACAAAGCATAAATCTTGCGATCAAACCAAAAGAACATTCATAGAATCCACGTTCAGAAAAGCCAAACTGAGAACGCATGAACCACAACAATGTGGTGAAACATAAGGCAACGGCAATCAAACTTACTGTATGTTTTTCACGTACTGAGTAGCACAGCAGTCAAGTAAATCAACAGAATAGGCCACTGTGTTTATTATCTTGTATGACAGATGGTAAAGAAACATCGCGTACCCAACATCACACAACAGAGCTCCCAAGATTCAGTGATCAATAAGTTGAATTTCAAACGTTTCAGGATGCGGACTATCATTGTCCGCATTGCTTGGATTGTTCCTTTGTGGTGAGAGCTATAATGAGGTAATTGCGTCTGATTCCCGGTAGCTAACCTTAACTGAAAATGAACCCAATCTGCCCGGAGCAGACGCTGTTTTTCTCTGAACTTTGAAATCGACCTCGTTTCATTTTTGGCGTCAACATTCAGAGTATATAACGTGCACACTGATTGGATCTGGTCAGATGGAGGCAAACCAGTCATTTCGTCATAAAGAAACAAGTGCTCGGAGTGTTTCCCATTTTTCTCGTACATTCACACCTAAAGTTACTCAGTTCCAGCCAAAATACTAATCGGCCGTCCTTAAAGACAACACTGGATATAGCTCAGTTTTTCGGCCGAAAATAAGAAGTTCAAGGTTGGCCTGTAGGAATAACAGTCTTCCTTATATCCCCTCAACATACATCGGTGGATTATCTGTGATGTTCTCTTATCAGATCGTTAAATTTAAACTACAGTTCACAAGGCATCAGCCTGGTATTATCTTCATCAAACAGTTAGGTTAACTCAAAACAAAAAATCACAGAAGTGATCTGAAGTGGTGACAAACATTAGAGCTTGGGAAAACAGCTTATCAAGATAGGGACATAAATGGGTTTACTTTGGGAATTAGCAATCATCCACATCACGGTCAGACTCAAAATTTAGAGAACACCCAATCGTGTTTCAATTGAATGGATTTCATGCAAGTTATCGCGTACTAGAAAACTTACCAGGGAAACGATTACTGCTCCCGCGTTTCGCCTCTTACTGAACTGCCTCAATCTATTTTTATGCCCACAGTACGCAACAATCCTCATGACGATCAGACAATTTTATACCCTACTCAAGTATTAATTGGCTTGCTTCCCTCAGGTAGTCTTCTTCAAAAATACTTATTCGCTAACATACTAAGTCTATGTTGAATAATAGCAGATCAGTTTTCAGTTTCCACTCTCCGGATATACAGCAGTATTTCTTGGTTTCATTTCCCTGATGATCATTAATGACACGGATTATATTTGCATGCACAAAGAAAAAGTCAAAGACAGTCAGATAAAAACTAAAACTATAACGGTCCCGAAAGGGAAACCTAAAATTTTGTCTTGTTGTTTGCTAATCAACCGTAAAAATTTTAGAAACATATTTTTGCATTGTGAAATAAAAATCGAGACACAGTTTGTTTACTAGACAAACTTGTTGGCTTTTGTGTTCATTTCATTTCCTCATAGTTTGATACATGATGTGTTTTGCTGTGCACTGTTGCTTTCCGAACTATGACAGTTTAGTAGGTACACTCAGCCAAAATGTTTTCCTTCAAACCGATCATAATGGAGTCTACTCAATAAATATTGGAGACTGTCCGTAGATGAATACAGTTTACTCTAACATTTTTTACCCGTTTCCAACAACCACGGTTTTCTCCAACCTGTCGAACTCGGTCCGTAAATCTCCTTTTTGTTCTTAAAGACCTGGACAAATCTAAGTAGGCATATTTTCGGGTATTTCGGTAGATTTGTGTTTAGGCACGCAACTACAAGTAACGAAAGAAACGAAATATTTCAAGGTGTCACTATTCGGGCTAGTACGTTGTTCGTAATCAACAAGTATAAAACCCAATTTCCAAAAAAGCCAAAATCTAGACATTAACCTCTGAAAAAGGTACTGAATTACATGTCGTCTACGCTAATAGACTATCAAACACTTAAAAAAGTGCTGTAAGGATGAGGGTTTTAGCTAGCTGGTTCATATAAGTGAACTCCATCAAAGTTCGTCATCTCACCTCGTATATCTGGCGTTAAAAATCTTTCCATGATTCTTTACAACTAATTATGCGCATTGTATATTTATGCAGTTTTCATTAGTAGTCATAGCACTCATGCTGTTTTGGCTGCAAAAGACATCTGGCCTGGAGAGTTAGTTAAATCTAGACATACATTACATGGTTGGCGGCGTACGCAACGTGGGTCTTGACAGGTTCAAGTGGGTACTTGATTGCAGTGTGACATTGAATTGATTGACCTGATTAACCACTCATTCCCTGTTTACCCCCTTTAATGATTCCCTTGCAAAATTCGCGATATAAATGTGATATATTTAGCCTGATGATGAATCACTAAAAACGAGCTTGTTCGCTACACAGTATTTTTCATGACTACGTTGGGGATTTTTACTCGGTTTAAACAAGCCAAAGACCCTATTGCGCCGCGAGAACTTAATAAGTGTATTAAGTTTAGCGCAAGACTGGCTGAACGAAAGCTACTATTCGGTTTGTTGATAAATGCATGGACGGTTTTGAATACCCAAAGTATTATTGCAGTATCATACGGAGAAATCGAATCACAATAACTGCATCTACATTACAGCGACATGCACTTAATGAACAGGACACCATGCGCAGTTTGCTCGGTGAATTAGAGATTAATCTTGCAAAGGCACTCCTCGTTCTCGATCGACTGACACCAGAGGAACGGCACACTTTTGAGGCTTATTCGGCGCAAGTTGCAATGAAACGGGGTGAAAAGAAGCTGGACCTACTACTCAAACAGATCGATCCAACGAAGCCTTCCTCGAAGTTTCCAACTAATCCAGAGCGATACGTCCACAATTTTTCTCCTCTCAAAATATTACAAAAATATTACTCGAAGTGCTATCGTTAGGCCCTAAGTTTTGTTGTCCACAGCGTAAAAATAGGCATTTGGACTTAGAGGTGCAATTTGAGAACTTATACGCACAGATGTCTGATCTCGATCCTACCTCGATGCTAGATGCGGAGCAACTAAAATCTACGCTAGTGAATTCTTGCTATCAGTACTTACGCTGTAGTCCGGCCTCAAAACAGTTTCTCACTAGGGAACATCTCTTGGTGAAAAATCTGAGAAATGAGAA
>LUCH01018212.1:0-17398 GCA_013368495.1 Paragonimus heterotremus
TAGAAAAGACAGGCCAACACCTGGCCCACTCTTGGCCAACTTGGCCGAGTCGGCCACGTGTTTACTGGGAAGTTACTGAGACGTATTTGAGGTGTTCGAAACGTAATTTATGTTTCGAAGCCATAAAAATGGAGTACAGTTCAACAGTGTAATGTTTTCATGGACAGCCACTCATCAGCGTTATACGAAGAACCAACACTTACCGCCAGTAAGACATATTCCAAACTGCGCAACCCATAGTTTTTATAAAATCAAACAAATATGTGCAATGCAATTTGACGCAACAATTATGTATGATTGTCAAAATGAAGCGCAAACCAATGAAAACACTACAAGTGTATTCCACGGAGGATTAGGAGTAGAAGCAAGTATTTAATTTGAACTGAAAAGCCAAACAGAACTCTCAGCTCGTAAACAAAACTGATGAAATGAAAAATCAGTCAAGTTTTTTAAAACAAGAAGACAGGGTTGTTTATTAGACGCACGGGCTTGTTAGCTGAGAAGGAGTGGCTTAATTCTACTGTGTCATGAAATCAGAACTAATTGTCATAACCTCCGATTATCTGAAAAACATGTATTAGTGTTCAGAGTGCTTAATCAACAAGAGGTCTTTTGTAATCCTGTATATTGCGGAATAACAAAGATTGTGTCGTTATTATTTGGACCTAATTCAAAAGGGGCGCATATGGATAATCAAATGAGCAGCGAGAAAGCAATCAATAACTGGTGATAGCATGTCTCACCATGTTTTATTGTGTTTTCTGCAATCGACGTAAATAATGGTGCAGTGAATGTAACGTAACAGCATCAGTAGACAGAACGGATTGGATAAATCAACGTGTAATACATTCGGTTAGCGTGTAAAACTCCGGGTTTATTGATATTGTCAAGTCAGTTTAGCCAAACCAAACGCAATCCAGGATGGCCAAACACGAGCCAGTGACAATGGAACTTAATGACACAATAGTCAAATAAACAGCAATTGGGAATGGGCAGAATTATACTCTTTTTGTACACACCTAATATGCACATAACACAAAACATAATACAAAAGTTGGAGATTGCGTCACACAACGTGAAATGAACAGTGAGGGAAGCAGTTCAGTATACACAGTATACAATAAATTTTCCTCACAAACATAATCGATTCCCACGCTTTTGTTTATTTAACTGCGCTCCCGATCACAGTTGTTGTACTGCAGTTCGTATTCAACCGACGGTGCACACTAGGTTGAAGAAGGTAAGCCTCAGTGTGTAGATATCTAGTCCCTGACACATCACCGAGACGCTATTCATAGCTGACATCGAGTTCCACAAATGATTCTCTAAAAGTTAAGTGGCATACGTCTGTGTAAGAACATCTAACCCGAGGTAATAAAGTTGTTGAAGGAAGACCCCGTTATATTGTGCGAAGTCATCTATCTTACTACCTGGGAAGGTCTACTGTTTAACATTTTGAATGGCTGAATAAAGACTTCACGATAAATCAAGCGCAACGGCAAGCGAACCGAGAAGATGGGCTTAGATTAGCGCAACCAATAGATAAAAAAAACATATAACTGATAGACGGAATTGACTTCGGAGCGTGCAAGCTGGCGATAAAACGAGCGGTGAAGCGACGGAACCGAAAGTGAGTGGCATGTGACGTAAATTAAGAATATCCGAAATGGCTCTTGAGACCCACAATCGTTCAAGCACGTGTATATGCGGGTTCAAAGGTCTTCAACAGGGTGGGTGCAAATAAAAGTCGACAGTTTAACAGTCAATGTTAGATGAACAAGGGTTCCATAATACAGTATCTTTCAAAAGCCTCTTGATTGCTTGTGAGCCATCAGCTCACGATTTTGGCGTTCAAACGGTCCAAATAACGACGTCTGTCATTTAATAGAATATGAATAAACAGGCGTAGTCTCCCCACAAAGTTGCTTCCAAGAAATCGACGGTCAGGTTAAATGTGCAGGTTAACAGCAAAACATCTTGTCAGTCAGAGATGACGAAGGAAAACGAGTTAGTACAATGAACGTTTAGTTGTCACAGCGTCCGTAAAAAGACTGCATAGGTACGACAATAGCTGTGCATCAGGCATTAAAAGGATATCTCAAACCTAGCTTCTTAAAATGTTGAGTCATAGTACGATAAAAAATAATACTACGATCCAGAAAGTAAAATAAATTGGATCGTCTGAGTCGGACGGTTTGCAGCATTCAGAATGTTTTCGCAACTTTCCAGCTCCGCTTCAATAGACGGATTAATGAGTATTACCTAAAAGGTGCCCAGTATTTCATCTTTTATTCTCCGTTGTTCTAACGTTCTACAAAGTTGCATCTAAATATGACCTGTCGAAGCCACCCCGATAGACTATCTGAAACACAGTGGACATTGGTCCAACTGATAAGTTTGTGTAGATTAGCAAGACGCAGTGCTTAGTTCTACAGAACTACGTTGAAAGTTACAGCTGACCACAAGGTTGACAGAGCGAATATGGTCAACGGGTCATATGGAGAGTACAAAGATTATGAGGCACACGCCAAAGATTAGGGAGAAAGCGACCAATAATACAATGTAAATATAACATTCGAAAGACCACACATATAAACAAAACATACCTGACTGCTGCTACGTTTATAGATTAATGTGATGTGGTTCGGTAGATTTGATAACTTAGAGGGGACCCTACTGGGAAAAAGTTGGACTTGGGCTAGACTCGAATCAGTGACAGAAGCAGCATATCCATAAGCAGCAAATGCTCTATCAGCTAAACTCCGAAACCACACAGGGAGCTGCAAAGTTCCATAGTTGTCTTGTAACTAGCCGTATCACCAGTTGACAAGCAATCGCTGAGAATTCATGGCTTAGCAAGTGTTGTCGCTGAGTGATGGAGTTACAGAAATCTCGCACCGTCCAGTAAAGTATCTCGCAAACTGATATCTTAAAACACACTAACCAGGATGAGTGGGTCATTAAAAAGCCGGTCTGTTGTGAAAGGGTACACAAAAAATTAGAATGCCGAAAACGTACTGAAAAATGTCTTCTGATAACCACACGGGAAAAGTTCGATAATCAGTCATACGTGATGACACGGATTTAATGGGAACGAATGGCGATTCATTGTAATCTATAGATTTCGGTACACGTTAGAACTGGTAAGTCAGTGGCAACGCCACGTTGGGATCATATAAACGCACAATGCAATAAGACCACTGAGCATAAAACTATCGAAGACAAGACAGGCTTTGGTGACGTCTTTAGGGTTGCCAACATTCAGACAAGAGCAGTCCGCCAATACAATCTGGTGATTGTCGAATCGACTGCAATCGAATTATGCAACAATAACCTGTGCCCACAAAAGAAATTTGTTCGATCCTTGCAAATTCATTGGCGACAGATCACTCACATCCTTTTCAACCACACACAAACGTTTCACCCTGATCATGTGACGTAACATCCGGGTCTAGCCAAGTATTGTGTGGAGTCTAGTAGACACATTTATTGTCACTTGTGAACAGTCACATTCCATAAAGACTTATATAGTTACTGATGAGTAATACGGGATTTTAGTTTTCATACAGATTGAACATCACTCGCAACTGATTGCAGCTGTCACATTCCGAGAGAATTTCCAGTCAGCCCCTTTTGAAAAGAAGCACTATACTCGAGTTTCCCTCTCACTGGAACAGCTCGTCAGTAGTGCACATCTTCGCCACTGCCGGGACTAGAACTCCGGCCACGCTTTTCATGAGGCAACCGTGTTTACCACTGCTCCATTGACCTCACATTAGGCACGACCGGATTATCATATGTGAACAATCAACCACTTTCGCTTGTGAGTAATGATCAGGTTGCCCGATCGTCTCGATAGGAGACACAGTTACAGTCTGTTAACTCCAATTGATGAATTCTCTCCAAGGTGAAATCACATATATCATTGACTTATGCGGTATTTGATTACTAATGAGTTCTAGGGGAATTTGGTTGAATTCTGATTTTAGTTAACAGACATTAACTGTGTTTTCTCTCGAAGCAATCGGACAACCTGACCACTACTTACAGGCAAAAATGGTTGAGCCTTCACCTAAGTAATGGTATTTTCTTGAGAAGGAATTATTGATCACAGTTGTTCGTCACATCGTTATTTCTGATCACACGGTTAGGTTTAGGTGTGATTGATCGATCGCGCTTGGTGTGAGATAGCATGGTTAACACGCTACTTCGATAAACCCGAGGATTGGAATGCGAATTCCGGCTCGGACAAGAATATACACTACTGATGAGCTCTAATAAGAGCGAAACGCGAGTCTAATGCTACCTTACGAAATGGATCGGCCGAAGAGCTTATCCGAATGCAACGACTGTGATCCAGTATGGCTGACGTTCAGTTTAAAATAATGAGAATTTCCGAAATTCATTGCAAATAATAACAATGTGATGATAACAAGCAGCTGCAAATGAGCGGTTTCTAATGCTCTGAACAGCCCGATCGATGTGTCAGCACTCCTTCGAAAAAGTGCCTGTAGGTCAACAACTCGGATCACATTGTAATCAACCCATTCACTGTACTCGATATAGTGGAGTGAAAATATAGTGGTTTTTCCCCTAGCTACCGAAAGCATCCTTCTCCTTGTTTAACTGATACTTGTCATCACACGAAGTCCCCGTTTCACGGCTACCGGTTGATCTGGTATAATTCAGACATGGATACAGATGACAAAATTATGTGGATCCCTTAACCTGTTGTTCCACAGGTTCCTACTAATGCTGCCATCGACCGATGTCGCGCATATCTTGAACTGATAAGTGACGAAACGCATCTACAAAGCTTTTCTCGGTGCTATCAACCAGAGTTGCCATACAATCAATTCCTGTATGTCGATCAAAACTATAGAGGAGTAAACACATACAAGGCAGTGCAATGCTGTTCGTTCGGTATCCTCATTACTGTCCGGTAAATACCAAAAAAACAGTACAGCCAATTTTAGTTTGGTAACTAGTGGGCATTTTCATTCAGGATCTATCTGATCTTAATGCGTAAATCTATAAAGGGGAGACTAGAAACTATTCAGTGATTTTTGTTTACAACAAAACAGTTTTTGGGATAACTGCTTTCAACCAGAACTGTTTGTCGAGTTCAGGAAGAAGTTAGACAAATGGGATAGTATGTGACCCCGGGAATTCTACACAGTGATGACCTAACAGCTGACTCTGATTACTTGGAGAACTATAGGCCGAACTAAAACTTCACGTGCATTATGGCTCCCATCGATCCAACAATTTAAAATCTCAGAATATGCGCAGAAAAGTCTGTACTCACCTCTTAAGCCTCATTGTAGTCAAATGCACTCGGTAAGGAACTCCACGGACAAAGATATTAAAGACCTAAGTGATGTGCCAGGCTTAATTCTAAGTGATGAAGCCCGAGGTGCAAGTCCCGTAGTTCATCTGAGACGGGCTTCGCACTCCAGGCAAAGGAGCTCCTCGAACAAACGAATGGATAGACAGCAGTCACACGTTCCACTTGGAAATAGTGCTGGTGAATCCAGGTTTCAGGCAATGGGTACACTCGGTTTGCAGGAACAGACATTAACCAATAACAAACACAATGATACAAATCGACGTGTCTCAACTCGTAGACACAGAAAACCAAAACACAGCGCCATTAACAAATTAGATGAAGATTTGATAAACGATCTCTTGCCTAATTCAGCTACGGATGAGTCAATCAAAAAGTCTGATAGGATAAAGAGAAGAACTAGAAGCGAGAAACAAGAGTCACGCTCAGAAAAATCAAGGCGAGAGAAGTCAGAATCTAAAGTTATGAACGAATTTTTGACAGACGATGAGGAACGGCTTGAAAATAGCGAAAAAACGGTCGCCTCCTCTAAAGACGAGAAATCCAAAGAAGCAGAAGCTGACAACACAAGCAAACAAGTTGCCTCGTCAAACGTAGTCAAAATTCCAATCAAAACGCTTGCCGTGTTAATCGAAATGCACCTATTCTGGTGGTTCGTTCAGCTTCTTATTTTTGTCTGGATAACGACTAAAGTGGATTGGAAACTTCGTGTAAGAACTCCTATTAAAGAGTATCCAGGCTACACAGCACCCCGAATGCCATGGTTACCGGGACAGTTGAGTATGCGAGACCGTCTAATGGCCGTATGGCTCACGCTAGCATTTTTATATCTGCCAGCGATACTTTATCATATGTCAAAATTTTTTGACCGTATGCCGTAAGTCACTCCGTACTAGGTTTTTCGTTGATTTACTTAAATGCGTACAAACAATGTTTACATGTGTACTATTCCAAAAAAATGATCTCAACTCGTTTGCTAACAAAATTCAGTTTCAAACTACTATATTCCGCAATGTTACGATCACCGCCCTGCAAGTCAAAAACGATCTTTCTTTAGAGGTAAACTATACAAAGTAGAACCAATTAGTTTATTGCTTCACAACAGCCACATCGTACGGTGTTGTCTGTTAATACCTTTCTTCTAATAAATTCAGAAATACTACTTTATTTCGGAGTATCTACAATTCCGACAGAGGATTTTACATTCCTTCATCAGATAGCGACCTTCATTTGTTAGTTAGATACACGTGATTGATTCACATAGGCTTACATCTTCAACTTGAGGTTCTTTTCTCGGACTCTTCTTCAAGTCCACTTTTGTCGTATAAAGTATCGATATGTAGTTAACACGTGATACAGCATGATTCTAGAATGAAACTAATTAATCAGTAGGATATGATCTTCAGCCGTATCATTGGTGGACTATGGTATACTCACCCTGACTATACAGGATATGACAGGCATCTACAACTTCATATCGATCATCGAAATATCTCCCAACATTTTTAATGGTTGTGTCATTATACCCAGAAAATTCAATATTGCAAACAGCTATTTTTGGTCATTCTCGTCAGGCGTATACAATTGCAAGGAATTTATTGAACTGATACACAAAACCGGAATGTGGTTATAGGCAATATTGACAGTAATACACATGGAGACTAGGGCCCATTGTCTAACTTGATGGTGGTGTTCTTTGTGTTGTATTTGGAGTAAGCACGTGATCGGCATGTGATATACTGTTAATCAGGATAATGGGTAAATGAGGTTCAGACAGTTTTGAACTTTGATCTTTTGTGGCTGCCTTGTGGTTTGGAATTTTGTAAATTTTACCTCCTCTGCAGTAAAAACCAGTAGAGATGCAGTGAAATTTGCTTGAGCTTAAATCGTGTTATGTCAGTCTTTTGTCTGCCCTGTTCAAGTTTACGCACGGCTAACCACAGATAGTGTAAGGCTTGTGCGAATTTCTTTTTGGAGGTTGCAGAGGCTGATTGCGATCGCCTCCGTCAGCGATAACAATCTGCCCCTGACAGCTCAAAAGTGGACGTGGGACACTTTGAAAACAAGGTTGAAGGCTCTGTTGACGGTGATTTGCCGATCAGATGCGATTCGATAACACCCGAGATGAGTTACTGCACTATTCCGAAGATGCTCACATATTTTGTCTGATATTCGCCAAGTGGTTTCCCCAACGTAGCCGGAATGACAATAGCAGGTGAGAAAATAAACAGAGAATGGCGAATAAAATTTTAGCAATCTATTTATAAGATGTGTCACCCAAACCGGTCGGCTCTTAGAAGAAATGATCATCTGTGCAGCAAGGTATGCCTCAGCCAATGCATTTGTCAACTTACAACTGATGAGTTCGCTGGTTGCATCGCCCTTGAATGTCGAACTGATGAAAACCGCCTTTCCCGCTGCTACTTCCGTCGCTGGCTGAGCACCTTTCAGTTTCATAATCTTCTCCATAACCCTTTCCGGATACCTTTTCTGGTTGCAGTTTGTCATGAGAGATGACTAACGTGCATATCTATCTTTCTACATCGACAAAGTGACAAAGCAAACCTAAGGAAATGAGTGTACTGACTCATCCTTGTTTTTTCCTAAAAATCAATCTTTGGATGGATCCGTCTACTGTGTAGTGCAGTGCCACATCCTTCAGCGTAAACTGTACATTCGGGTGTGCCCGATTAGCTGACAACAGAAGGTCTTGCGCATCAGTGTTGTCTAGGATTCTAATTTGGTGGCAAGTCTTATCGTTGTGAACCAAGAAGGCGAGAGGCGCAAGGGTTTTCTATTTATAAAACCAACGTGGGTTATACGCTTTAACATGACTACTAACAAATCCACTCATCTGCTCACCACTTTGGTCACAGAACGTCACGGTTGCCACGGGCTCCAATGCTCGGTTCTTTTAGGTACCGAGAATCATTCCATGCCTCGTCACACACCAATTTTCCTTATCGTATTTTTTCCCACGGTTACTTCAGTGTCAAGATTCATGCCCCTGTCCCACTACTGAATAGCATTAGTGTCAATAGTACACTGCGATCGCTCGTCCGCACTGGAATAGTCGTACAGTCATCGATGTGGGTTAACGTCACAGTTAATATGTTCGACCTAGTGGTAAAGACAGCTGATCAGTGTGTGTAGCCGAGCTTTCTAGAAAGTGTGTTGTTTCTACGAGTCAAAAGTGAATTAACGCGCGTCCAAGTACTACGACATACTGTCCAGTCTGACGATGCATTTTCCACGCTAGTTCAAAGGATCAGACTGCGCCGAGGTGTCCACCGTACTCAGACATACCAAACGTCAATTGTGTGATAGATTTTACTGTGGTTTTCTGTGACGAACTACTGATGAACCAAAAACGTGTTGGATGCACGAGTATAGTCAGTATGTCCAAGGTCTCCCTGAAAAGAGTTCAGCATCACTGAATTACTCCCTCACAGTGGAAATTACAGGTTAAAATAAAGCATATCTCCTAAGAGCAGATTATGAACGCAAGTACGACTGAACTGAGATCGTTTCCATTGTCCTCCATGAATGTTGCAAATGTTGGTTTCTTGTTCGTAACCATTATCTCAGGCGGGCTAAATGACATCAATGAGCGATCATTATTGCTTGCTTTAATTTTCAACTTTTCTTAGTTCGCCTGTCCGTAAAGGTTTGATAAGAACACCGTATCACCTCTTACCCAATGTCATTTGACAGAAAAGCACATTTACGCAAAACTTTGAGCAGGCTGCCGGAAAAGAAACCATGGTATCTACATGAACGTTACACGCGGTTGCATGAGCCAAAAGAAGGACAACCGTTAACCTTCGTCATCTTCGTTATCTCCGTGACACTGTGGATTTTCTATATATTTATATTTCTTAGTAAGTTCACACAGTTCCTCCATTTCCTTTTGATTGTTATTCTCACGGATCTGTCTACAACGACGTCGATTTGGTGAGTACTTTCTGGCTAAATAAATCTTCGGAGAATGAGCGCACATGCTATATGTACGAGTCATGTATATCACGTTGTTATCATCATCTTCATCAACATCTTTCGCTACTTTCTGTAACCCATAGGTTCATATGACAGTAAGTACAGCAAAGTGTGTGTTGCAACGGATAGAATAAGCGTGACCAAAGGTCAAAAGTAAGTGTAAGCGCAAAATTAATACGACTGGAAGAGCTGATTACAGGGTTAGCCTTCTTGGCTGATAATCGTATGGTTATCAAACTAGTTTGATGGGAAATATCGTACTCATACACAGGTGTGATGAATTAGACAGTTATTCTGTGGTGTAGTTAGGATCACACGGAACATACGTTTAGGATATGGACACAATACCACCTCTCCCTCCCAGTTTAGCACGGTAAGTCGTATTGTAGAATGAATTGGAGTAGCCGGTCACTTCATGGAACAGTCATACTAATCGCCGAAATTGTGTGAAGATTTGGTTGATGGAGCGGATGAACTAACAACTTGACACTATTTAGACATACATTGCACAATTGTTCTGTATTGCCTTACATGGAGTCAGTTAAGCAATGGATGTCAGGCGAAAATATAGTTGTAAATGCTACTGAGGAAAAGGTCAGCTACTTTCTTTTCAGCCTGTGGACCTAGTAGGGTCGAACATGTGGGCATACATAGCTAGCCCGGCTGGAAGTTCAGCTATTGCCGTATTTTGCTCACCTCTGATGAACACAGATTATTAGCTCCCAGTCGTACTTGCTCATTAGTTGTCAGTTGAAACGGTGTTGCCACTAAAACTTTGTGAAGCGTTGTCCTGTAATGGGGCTAGAGAGAGAAGGTTACATTTCAGATTGGCACTTCCACTTTTCTTGATGCAGACTGAAACATTCAGAGCTAACACTACATATCGTTGGAAGAGAAGAGTGACTGTTACTTTGTGAAACATAAGCAGCAACTTAATGCCTAAAAAGTCTCGAAAACAATACAGCACTCCAAAATGCCCATATAATCATCGGAATAATGACCAAAATCATACGTGTGAGACTGAACGCGTCACACTACAGGATGACAGTAATAGGAAAAATGGACCCCAACTCCGTAAGTAGCTCAGCAATGTCGTACTAATCCAATAAACATGTTAGTTGCGTCTGATGAAGTTAGGTTTGGTCTAAAATAGTCATCAAAAAGTATGCCGTTTTTGACTACTACATGAGTGACTGATAGAAACGTCTACCGAATTAGTACTTGTGTAGTCAGACCACGTCAGTTGAACAAATGAGGTGATAGGAGATACACATTTGGAAGGAATGACCCGATGGCACACAGAAAGTGTTCTCAGACACGGTTCAATCCATGAGTGTGTTTCTACAGAGATCACGCTAATTTCCGTTCACAGCTGGAGTCTGAAAGTGTTATGTCCAGCTTTTTGCTGGATGTCTACTGTTGTTCACATAACATCACATACTCCATTAGGGGAATATTTGCCAGCGCTCTGAGAGAAGAATGCAGGTGGCATAGGGACAGCTCACATAATTAAAACAGATGGCGTATGCTACTGTGACGAAAAAAATATGAACAATCTTTCATATGCTTCGGCCAAAACTTCGTACATAAAAAGCACCAGTTTGTGCAGCACCGCGCTTCAAAGCTTTTCCTCATGTTTATTCCAGTTAGTTCAATAATTCTTCACAACGATCAGTCTCACTACTCACGAGTAACATAATTCTTTGGCCATCATTCCTGATTTCATAAAGGTTATTCCAGTCATGGCGAGCGTCGCTCAGGTTCCTTTCGCTAAACCGGTGAGTTACACGTTGATAATTATTATTTTTCCAGAAGCCGCGCGTACTCTTTTGTCCGGAAAATCATGCCACTCGTGGCGTTTCACCACCACATGAAACCCCAACTATTTTGTTAGAAACTTCCAAGATCCCAGTCGCATTACGCCCAACCCTCATCCGTTTTTATGTTTAAACTTCGAACAGGGTCCCAACTCAATGAACTGGTTAGATAACGCTGAGTTTGGTTTTTCATTGGCTGCCTCTTTTGCGACTGCGACATCTTGGTTAGCCGACCCATGTGATAATTTAGGCTCTTGCGCATTTATTCAATCGTCTTTGCATAAAACAGTCTTTTGGTGAGCTGGCAAGGCGTTACATTCTCCTGTGTTTTAGCTCCCTTATAAAGTTATTCACTGCCTTGTAGTAATGAACAAAGGACTAGCAAAATTACCATCACTTTCTCTCTCAGGATATCTACTTTAGTCGCCAACATCTTTTTGTTTATATGCTTATTCTTTTCAATCAATCGGGTTGGTTGAGGTTGTATGGTATTGTATGAATTTTAAATTCCCTCATTCTTTTCAACTCGTTCCGAACCCGTTCACTTTCGAAGCAAGAAACTTTATTGGTCCCGTGATTCGTGGGATGCCAAAATATGAAGCCACTTGTTTTTTCGTAGCTGTTTAAGTAATTCCTGTAAGCTGGTCAGTGTTTCCATTCTCCCGGTGAACTGTTCCGCCACAATGATCATGCACTGATTGGCGCACATGGTTTAGTGAATCGTCGCCTTGATTACGCGCTCAGTCGCTTGACACAAAACCGAGAAATGAGATGAGACGTGACAACGCCGTTTATTGGAGGAGCGAGACAAATCTAGGCCACAGAAGCTCTAAATTTATAGAACAAAACGACTACCATATATGACCGACAGACACAAAGCGAATCAAATGAAACAGTCAAACATGGTAGTCAGGGTGTCAGAGCAAATCACTTTACGGGGGACATCAAAAAGCAGCTCGAGAAAAGACAGTCCAGATAGCGCGCAGACGTTCGACCGCACACCGGCGATCTGATTGGTTGAGTGGGACCATAAGTCTACCCACGACCATACCATCCGAGCTGGGCCGACCGACCGATGTGGCATGATGCGTCCTGGCTGTTTCGTTAGGAGATGCGCCTCCTAACATGATTAATGGAAAGAAGCCTACCACTTCTATCAGTCGCAGTTCCTCAACTTCACTGTATGGGGTTAACTGAATGGGTACTTATTCAGTCGACTGTATCTATCTAATAACATACATTATCTGTATACCAGTGTGCTGTTGGTGGCGTCATCTTTTGTTCCCAGCCGGTAGGCTGCTTTGTTCGGCAATTCATAAACTCACAAACGCCTTTCCCAATATTTCCGAAAACAGGCGGTACGAATATACGCTCCACAGGTGAGTTTTAAAATCTCAGCAATACTCAATCGAAAGTATCGCTGATGTCCGCGGATGCTTTCACCTCCGTGTACCCACTGTTCCTGGAAATTACGGTCCCTTTAAAATTGCCTACTCACTTTTCAGGTCGTCAACTCTTTCATTGCTTTGTTCATAGTCTACTGGAATGGCCTCCACGACAAAACTGTCAACTCCAACAAACCCATTGGGGTAAAATAATAGTTGACGTCAGGGGAAGAAAATGGTCTATTTTTCTATGTTCATAAAAAATAGCAAATTCTTACTCATGAAGCCGCATAGTTAAAAGAACAGGATTTTATCGGATATCCTTTGACTTGCTGCTTCATTTTAACTGTGTTGTGACTGCAAAAGACGTTTGGCCTGCGAAGTTATTGATGCACGAAATCCCATACCGGCTATGTTAAAACATAGGACCACGAACGCGTGCACTTATTCGCATGGCTGACGTGTATTCACACACATTGGGAAGCAGTACGTTGTCACTCGGCGTGGTGGCACGCCCATCGTAATGTGTACGCATTATTCCAACAGTCGATTGTAGTCCTTAGTTCTTCTGGTATTGGAAACTGCTCTTTTGTTCCCGAATGTATGCATTATACAACCCACAAACGAAGCTGCCTGTTAGACAACTGTTTATGTTGAGTCTCACATGGAATTTTCAGTTCGACAAATTTGACCTTCATACACGTTGAACATCACCCACAACTGATTGCAGCTGTCGCATTTCCATAGACTTCCCAGTCGGTCCCTTTCGAAAAGAAGCACTAGACTCGAGTTTCCCTCTCATTGGAGCAGCTCGTCAGTAGTGCATATTCCTGTTCTGCCGGGACTAGAACTCTGGCCACACTTCTCATGAGGCAACCGTGTTTACCACTGCACATCTGATAATTTGGTCGTACCTAATGTGGAGCCAATGGCACAATGGTGAACACGGTTGCCTAATGAAGACGTTGCCAGAGTTCTAGTCCCGGCAGTGGCAGGGATATGCACTACTGACGAGCTACTCCAATGAGAGGGAAACTCGAGTCTAGTGCTTTTTTTGAAAGCAGCCGACTGGAAAGTCTATGGGAAGGTGTCACGAACGCTTCGATACGAAATTATCTCAGTTGTGACGCGCATCACGACACTCACCAAAAATTCATAATGCATCAGAACCGAACAACAACCCTAGAACATGTCATGGGGTGACCAACACAGTCGTCGGTCAAGGCCGAAGCAAAGCTAGTGAAGCCAAGCCAATGAAGTCAGCTGATGTGTTGATTTCATATATAATGCCCTATTGACAATATGCCAGACACTTCTGTCGTGCCTCATTGATGAATCTCTTGCAATCAATCGGGATAGCTTGAGGTCGTATTAACCAGCGTTACAACAGAATGCGACGGCTACGATCGATTGTGGGTGATGTTCAATCTGTATGAAAACCAACATCCTCTACTACTAATCTGTAAATTTGAACTTGCTTTTCCAAGACCCAAATAACTGCTGAACATTTCTTTATTGTCATTAAAAATTGCGTTCCGATGACCCCACAACCGGACTGGCACATTCGTACTATCCTCGTGTTCATGTCAGTCGCATCTGTTACAAATGTGAAGTTCCGTCCAACCTCAGATATTTAACAGTCAGCTGTCCTTTTGTCACCATCCAGCAGATTTCAACAAAAGCTTCATTATCTCGTTGTAGTCAATAAAACTGACGGTGCTTCAGCAGTATTCCGTACCGGTGTATATAGCGTTACTCTTAAAGGTAATAGCTTGAGTACGCACTATCAACTAACGATATATCAATGATAGTCACTGAAAAGGTTAAGTCAGTGGTTTGGATCTTAATTGTTGGGATCGGTGTACCAGCTGAATACAGTGGCGCTGGTTTGGACCGTGTCCTATCCTGTCCAGTTCTGTTGTCTTCCGTTCAGATCCGGATCCAACTGCCTCATGAGTTCTCTTGTTGCAACTGCACCGAATCTCATCCAGTTGCAGCTTTCCAATTAGCTGTGTGCATATGGTGACTGCACGCGTGCGTGGGTTCGTTCGAACGTGGAAGGGTTTTCGGACCAGTGAGTGTGTGGACGCGCACTTGCAGATTGGGGCAGTGAGAGTCACAGACTAGATGACCTGACACGTGATGGGCCGCGTGAGACAGCGATGACAGATACATGTATCACGATGACTCCAAAGTTATAAATTAAGGGTTTGTGTGGGTAAACGAGACGAAGGGATTGTTTCAATATCATTTCGTATGGATACGGGAGCTATTTCAGTCGATATAAACTTCTTTGTCAAACGCTGGACCTAATCACCAACACCAGTGCGACCGTGTTATACCACTAGTTGCTTTGCCAGATGTGACGCAGAAATGTCGACCCATATGCCGGCTTGTTCTATTATTCTCATTACAAACGGACTATTCAATATGTGTTTTGTCTACCAGTTCCAACTGTCTGCATTTGAATGGAACATCCAGCATCCAAAACGGTGCACAGATGTAATAATGCCGTTTCATCTGAAGATAGAAGGACCCTGGTTTATAAATGATTATGCGAGGAGAGATTTCCTGTAACGTTTCCACCAAAAAAGAAGGGTCAGATAATCCGTGTTCCAACAAGCCATGCCCAAATCATAAGCTTTAGGATACGTTTTGTTGGACTGGAGCGAACCGGTGATGGTTAGTGACGTCCCAAAACGGAGTATCCGCACGAATCCACTCTGACAGAATATTGTCACGTCACTAAATACTACCGAATGTATGTCCCTTTCTGATAAACAACACGTGCAAAATGTTTCACGTATATGCGTATCCGACAATCGAAGCTCCTGCAAATGGATCTCCGATATGGCTGATAATTATATACTTTGAGTATCCTGTGTACAGTTTACTTGGAAGTGTTGTTCTTGTCGCTGAGTGAGCCGACGGACGTTCCATGAGGGGACTGATCTTTACACGTCGCGGAACATCACTGACAGAACAGTTATCTGTTGATGTGCGCAGTCGACAACTTCTTTATAGGCCATGAATACTGTCCGTGACAACAAAATTTTGTCAGCCTTCTAAGTGTTTAACTTATTTCGGCCGCATACCCACATGCTTTGTATTAAACTCTGCAACGATCTCCACAACATTTTCGCCACATACCACAAATAAAAACCTGTTCAAAACACTGTTCGGTAATCCGTTTACTGGTACATCATTCTCTAACGTGTGTTCCAGGAGTGTGAGCTGGTTCCAGCATGACAATTCGCGCAGACAATGCTGCGCACAGCTACTGTCTGGCCAACTAAACTGAACAAAATGTGATCCAACATAAATCAGCATTATGAAACTCAGACAGGCAGACAGAAGGACGGACGGAGACGAAGATCGAACTACTGGGAATGTGACAGTTGCGATCAGTTGTGGGTGATGTTCAATCTATATGAAACGAACCACTTATCCAAGACCATACAAATCCGACATGACTTCGGTGAAATGCAGTTGTCATCAGTTATTAACACGTTCAGTCTGAGCACTCACTTTTCGGCAGATAAATATAGCTTTTTATTATCAAGCTTCTGGTGAAAAAATTGTCGCGGGAGAACAGTCCGTTGGGTATATATCCCATGATTAATCCGGCTAGTTGCTCTGACCGATGCATGTTGGTTTCAAGTCCGCCTCTTGTACCGCAAAATTTGAAGCTACATATAAATATTTTATATACATATATGTACATATATATGGAGACGAGTGGATTAGGTTGTGTGTTGTTCGGAACGGCAACACCGGTGACAGCGTTTTATTCTCTCGTCGATCCAAAACCAATTTGTTGTGCGTCGAAAATGAATGGTTAGCTGAAGGAAAGATGATAGTAGCATCTGAGGGCATTAATCACCGGTGAAAATTTACCATTCACAAAAAACCGAGAAAACCTTTTCATGGAAGGTGGAGGTGGAAAATCAATAATTGTCTTCATTTTTTAATTTGAACATCACACACAAGTGATCGCAGCCGTCGCATTCCGATAAACTTCCCATAAACTTCATCGATCGGAGTTACTGTGTCTCCTGTCGATGCGGTCGGGCAACCTGATCTTTACTCACAACCGAAAGTAGTTGAGCGTTCACAAATGACAGTTCGATCGAACTTAATGTGAGGTCAATGGTGCATTGGTCAACATGATTGCCTCATGAAAGCGCTGCCGGAGTTCTACTCCCGGCAGTTGCAAGCATACGCACTACTGACGACCTACAAGAGCGGAAACAGGGTTTAGCGCTTCTTTTCTAAAATGCATGGCTAGGAAGTCTATCTGAATGCGATAGCTGCAATCAAATATGGATGATGTTCAACTCAAAAATAACCAAACCCCCGAATACTCATCAGTGACTGTCTTTACTTTTACAAGCGGTAAGGTGATGCAACTAGGGTGAATAGTGTGACAGTTGGGGTTCGTACTCGACTGTGAGAAAGAAAAGTTGATAAGGTTTAAGGCTATAACATAGTGACTTAAGATTCCAAGATTCAATGAGAGATTATCCACGTGCTCCTGTTGATTATCACTTGCACATAATACGTCATCGGGTAGACAGAAACCAAATCAAGTTCGCTAGCAACCTGATGAATGAACCGTTGCAGTGTTTGCGGGCATTTAAGCAAATAATTGTCGCACGTGATTGTGGATCGATTTCCGCGACTGCTTAAGATTGACCGTATTGCAATTGTACCTCAACACGTCGGCCCTGTGGCCTAATGGATAAGGCGTCTGACTTCGGATCAGAAGATTGCAGGTTCGAGTCCTGCCAGGGTCGCCAGGATTTTGAGCAGGTTGTTTCTACAATTCTCCGCGTTAATGGTAAGTAGTTTGG
>LUCH01018213.1:0-17123 GCA_013368495.1 Paragonimus heterotremus
CGTTCGCGTTCAGTAGGATTCAGTTATAACATTAGGCTTGGCGTCGGCTTAGATGTATGGCCTACAAAAGCGTTCATTCAGCTTTAAATACGTTTGTGTATGGACTGTGTCTATTACTCGAGATAGTTAATAATGAGTTTCTACTTCATACAGAGTATGCCTTCTATATAACAGTCTCCAGAAGGTTTTTTAAAGGGGCAAAATCTTCGCAGCATAATTAGAAAAGCACCTAGTTGTTTCGAAAAGATATATCTTCAGAGGACTGATCCATATGGAGGTACAAATCATTTGTATAGATAAAACTGTGTATTGTATTCCGGAATGAAAAAAGCAAACTAAACAGTATAAACGATTTATTAGAACATGTTAATCTATATACAAATATAATATATAATACATATATATACGCATATTCTAAACACGTAATGATGTAAATGACATGCATGTTGATAAATTCACTTCCCCCCAGGCCATGACCATATGACTGTAGTCAACGTCCTTGGCAGCAATGGGTCCCCTTCGAATTTGTTGAAACAAGTTTCTATTATTAAATGGGATATTCCATTATTAGTTCGCCCTAAAAAGTTCGATTATAAAAACCTGGCTCACCATTCTGTCAACACGAGTAGGCACAGAGTACGCAAAAACCGAATGTGCTCTTCAGTGACTAATCCACAGGCGAAACTGGAATCACGTGTATTTCTGTCAAATGCAGTCTTAAAGTATGGTAAATTTGTGGTGCATAAACCGTTGCGTGGTTTCATTTCGTCTAACGTAAGCACTGTACAGTAGAACTTTGCATGGCGAAATGGCCTGACAACGCGTAACATAGCCAGATGCCAACGTAAAATAACTCCACGCATGATGACACAGCACAAATCACGGGTCCTCTACTTGACGTAACGTGAAATAGCCAGGCGCACCGTAATTTAAACGTGGTCGCGGCCAGTTATAACTTGAAATTGACAAACTGGTACAGCAAAAAACGATTGGTAAATAGACGATCATACTAAACATAGCATAATGAACACAATACGCTGAAAGTATGAAAAAAGTCGAAAACATTTGGTAACAAAAAATATTTATGAAACGAGCAACGATCAGGAACATCATAAGTCTGTTTGAGCTTCGGTGCGTTGCCAGCAGAAAATTTCAAGTCGAATGAATGAATGAATGCTAAATAAGCAAACAGAATATCTTTGCACTACATAAGATATACATCGGCAAGGGTGTAGGAAATGATGCAAAATGAAGACTAGTAGGCGACGACCAAAATAAGAACGTTTTTTCAATAACTATTCAATTCGCATCAGGCTTTTTACAACGACAGACTTCCTTGTGTTATCTGATTACATAATTCAGTGAAACTTGCATCATGTAATGCTTCATTATAACACGCGAAACATGCGAAAATACTGTACCCATTTTCAATGGCGTATTCCGAAATGCAGTCTGTTTTTTCATTCACATAAGTCCTGTAAAGTGCCAATCCGATGCACATAACTCCTCTCGTGTACATCTGAAGAAGTTATCATGCCAAGCGTCCATTTAACCTATGCAAGTGTTTCATTTAGAGAAGTAATAGTGGTCTGTTACTGTCCTTTTTATAATCGCCTATTTATATTTGCCCCCAAGTATTTGAGTCATCCAACATCTTGGACGGCACTTTTTATCCAACGAACGATCCCGCAACTATGTTACTAGCACTTGGACGTTATTCTGTGAACGCCAGCTACTTAACCACATGAGTTGACGGCATCGTCATGATCGTCTGTTGTTTCAATAGTGTACTAAAGAACTCCACCGGAAATACTGTAAGTGGGCCGAGCTGAACATATAATTCAGGTGAATAATTAACGAACGACGGTGGTGACATAGCGTTAATTAGGAATTACCGATATTTCGTGCACAATGCAGTGTAAACGCAACGTAGACGAGGGTTACAAATTCCATCATATCTACAAAACCACACGGAATTGAGCGCTTCTGCCAACAAGGTTATGTATTCTGCCACGGAAATTCCGACGGAAGCGTTTTCAGGGCGTAGAATCGATGGGAAAAGTCAACATGATATTTTTGTCAAAGAAAATGGCGACACATTTTTTCAAACAAAAGTGCAAATGTGGACAATTTCTAGGTATAGCTGAGTTTTCTCATTGCAACGCAACTAGTATACTCGATAAGATATGTATATTTGTCCCGTAATATGCGTTTAAATATTTCACGAAAAATTTGAAAAATCTCTTCGCGTCTAAATGACCACTTTCAACTCGCTTCGGCCTTGAAGCACCATACCAGCGAACTGCAAAATTGCTGTTATAAATATCGTAGTCTTTCCAGCTGGGAGTGTTCTCTGATGTCATTCTTTCAGCGCACATTCTGATTTCATGGAGAAGTTAACAACAGTGGTACCAACGAGTGGTGATGCATGGTGAATTGTCAAACGTTGAAGTAGGTTATAGGCATCTCTCACGTTTGTAGTATTATAAAAAGCTTAGTACTCATGTTTCAACAACAGTCAGATTGTCCAAATTATAATCACGCTTTCCTGCTTGATCACGCCGGAATTTAAATAAAACCATGTGTTTCCACGTCTATGACGTCGATTTTCACTATATTTTACCTTCATATTTCCGAAGTAACGTAGAATGCGATTTTGCGTTATTTTTCTATTACTCCTTATGCTATTAAACAACCGCACATTTCTTGTTTACGTCTTCGGAAGATTGAACCAAAGAAATCACTAGGGAACAGAGTTTCAAAAATTTAGATTCTGCAACATATCACAAATTTTCAACAACTTCAATGGTTACGAATTATTTTTTAACCAAAACATAACGGAGACATTCAAGTTCTACCGATTACACGCAGTGTACTTCCTCCGTTCTTGGAGGCGGACCCACTACTGTGGTTTGTTCATCTTGAGGCCTAGGTTTTCAACAACAGAATTTCGTCTGACCAGGCGAAGGTCAGTCAGTTTGTGTCCAGGCTTCCAAAGGAAGTTACAATGCGACTGCGTGATGTCCTTCTTACTCAGCCTGCGGAACACCGCTACGACACCCCTAAAGAGGCCGTTATCGAGCGGGTAACTCCATCAGAGAAGACCCGCCCAAAGCACCTTTTCAGCTGACTACAGCTGAGCGACAAGCGCCCCTACACGATGCTCCGTGAAATACAGCAACTTCTCGGTGGCCGTCACATGGACGAGTCACTATTACGGGAGCTATGGATGCAGACGCTGCCGGAGGCAGCCCAGGCTATCGTGTCCGTAGCCCGCTCACAACCGCTACCAGAGGTTGCCGAGACTGTCGACCAAGTGATTGAGCTCTTCCAACCATTTTTGCACAATTCCAATAATCCAAGAGTAAGCGCCTCAACTACGGAAAAGCCTGTGAGCTCTTAGTCAACCAATATTGCAGAGGCCAGGGCCCCATGTTCGGAAGTGGTTGCCTTACGTGGAGACTTAGGCAAGATGACTATTAGCCTTTCTCGAAAGGGATCCCCGCGGCGTCGGCCTACCAGCAAGTAGCCCCGCCAGCGTAACTCACAGCCACATCAAGGCTTCTGCTGCTATCATGGACCATATGATACTAAAACTACTGGATGTCCAACCCTCTGCTCTCTTCCCTCACCGCTTCAGGGAAACCTGACCGTCAACGCGTTATGGCGACGGACGTTGTCGGCGCATTCGCCCACAGTCGCCTAGTTTGTTCGGGATCTCTCCATAGGGATCGCATTCCTGGTGGACATAGGAGAGCAGGTTAATGTTATCCCACAGATCGCTTCCGAGGCGACATATTCAGGCACTCCCCAGCTGCGTGCCGCAAACGGCACCGTCATCCATACTTTCGTTCAACGTTCGTTAACGTTGGACATAGGTCTCTGACGAAACTTCCGTTGGATTCCCGTTGTCGCTGCTGTTCCGTTTTCCATTACCGGTATCGATTTTCTCCGGCATTTTGGCCTTTTAGTCGATACGCGACGCCGGAAGCTAACAGGTGCCAATACACAACCGAGCATTAACGGCAATCGTACGACTGTTACGCGACATCGGCTGCCCCTCCGCCTCTTGTGGAACTTTTGCAAGTTCCCCCAACTGGTTCGGGCGTCAAACGACATACCCGCCGTGACATTCAATGTCACACACCAAACAATAATCAAAGGCCCGCCCGTATCGGCTAGAACCCGCAGGTTGGCCCCTGAAAAACTTAAAGACTCCAGGGCAGAGTACGAACACATGGACGAACTCGGGATCATTCGCTCTCCCGATAGCTCTTGGGCCTCACCATTCCATTTGGTCCAAAAAGATTAGGGGACTGCAGTCCTTCCGGTGACTACCGCGGTCTCATTGGAGTGACAGTTTCTGGTGTGATTTCTATTCTACACAAGTGGGGTCTCACGACCTGTCTTGCAAGCAAGACACACCCAGCAAAATTGATTTAGTCCACGCCTATCACCAAACCCCGGTGGCGACGAAGGACACATTCAAGAACGCTGTGATTACTCCATTTGGTCTCTTCGAATTCATTCGAATGCCATTTGGACTAACCAATGCCGCCTAGTCGCTTCAGCCCCTTATGAGTGAAGTAACCCGCGATCTAGACTTTGTCTGCCCTTACCTCGACAACATCCTAGTGTAGTGAGGATGAACGAACGTAATATACTACTCACACGACTAATATCCAGTAGTAGAACCAGAACATATATTCTGACATCGAAGTAGCCGCAGGAGAAATACAGGAAGAAATATCGGAGTGCAGCATCGCCCAAAATAGTCCCTGCCAAGTCCGGCGTCTGTGGCAACCGAGGCAATCCGGGCCGAGTACTGTATGCAAACGAGTGTTTTTTTTTTGTGGTCCTGTTTAACCGCCTAACCCATATGTTGCGTTCTCGAATAAGTAGCTGTTGTGTCATCCGCGTTCCTGAATCACAACAATTGGTACCGTGATCAGTACTCGTGGGTGAAGGTCTCATGGCCCCAGCCGTTCGAGGATATGGACGCCCGAAGCTTCCTGCAGGACTTCGAAGACGTGGTGGTGACGGTCAGAGTCAAGACCGACCGGACGAAGCTAGCAGCCCTGTGGATGCCGCTCAAAAGCAGGGCTAAGGCGGAGCTGGATGTGGCGCGAAAGGGTCCCGCGAAGCTGGAGTGGGTCGCCGCAAAGAAGGCGCTGATCACCGGGCTCTGCAGCCCCGTCGATTGCTAAGAGACAATGCGGTAGTTCAAGGGCGCCCGGCTCGGGACAGGAGGAGACGCCCCGTGTATGCCGTGTCACTGCGAACGGTGTTGTCAAGAGCCTTGTCACATTCGGGCCAGGATTTGGAACAACGTATGCTGACAGGTCAGTTCTTGGACGGAGTCCCATCAACAGCGCGGGGTCAGCTCAGGGTGGCTATCATCGCACATCCGATGGGGTTGGAACAGCTGGCTGGTGTGGCTCGACAATTACTGGCAGACAACTCCCCGACAGTCAGCGTGTTGAAGACAAATGAACCAAGTGAACTGAATAAGCTGCGAGCCGCAGTGGAAACTTTGACTCAGGAAGTGGCGGCTTTGAAGGTGAGGAGGGTGGAGAACTGTGGCGACGTATGTTACAGATGCGGAAGACGTGGACACTGGCGAAGATTTTTCTTGCTCGGCGAGAAAAGGTTTCATGTGAATAAACGTTTTGGTGATATTTTTGTCTGGGAAGGGTGATCCGATAGAAGGGGTTGTCGATTAGACGACCGTTCAGGCTAGAGTAGAAATCACTGGTTCCTCAGAATGGTGTTTGATTGACCAGGGGCTGTGATTTCATTGAGTGGACCGAGGTCGAAAGAAACTATTCAGCCGTGTGCGATGGTCGTTCGAACAGTCGGTGGGTTTACGCTCAGAGTTACGGGCGTTGCGGAGTATGATGTCGGAATCGATGATCACGTAGTCAAGCAATCCATTGTCATTTCCCACATCGCACGCCAGATTATATTGGGAGCGGAGTTTCTTGACCGCGCTGAGGCTGTGATTGATTTGAAGCATGGCAAACTCGTAACGAAAATGGAGTGGTTCCATTGGCGAGAAAATGCAGACCCCAGTTTGGACAGATTTAAACGAGCGCATCCGGAGCAATACCAGCCAGCGACAGTCGGTTGTTAAATGAAGTGATATGCAAATTCAGAAAGTTGGTCCTCACAGATCAAGACCCATATGGCTACTGTAACTGGACCGAACATAAAGTCTCCATCAAGCCAGACCAATTTCGACCACTGGGGCCCAGAATAACTCCGGTTCACCTGCGGCCGGAAATCGAGCGAAAAGTGAAAGACACGCTGAAGGAGGAAATCATTAAGGAGACTGATAGCCCGTTCAAGTCTCCCGTTTTGTTAGTCAGAAAGTTTGATGACGAATTTCGAGGCAATTATCCGTTTCACGTGATTCGCCATGAAGGTCGTTCAAAAGACAAAACGGTCCTTCTGGCGCGAATCATCGATTTTTAAATATTTTTGAAAATTTTAAAATCGCAATTTCAGGCAAGGTACTTACAATACATCAATCGTCAATTAGCGGCGTTAATGGAAAAATTGAAATACATCGAATAAGTCCCAAAAGCATTGCCTTGGGGACGAAAAACTTTTACACCATTTTCGCGAATATAACACGTCATTGGCGTTACCTCACCTTTTAAATTCTCTTAAATGCGATCATTGCCATTTCAAAGGTGAAATACGTCATCCCACAGCCTGAGAGTGTCTAATCTTGCGGCGTTTTACAGTGTTGGCACCGCATTTCAAAAAGAACTTTAACACATTTGGTAGTGACACTTGTATGACAACATTTCCAGCTTCAATGTCTATACGATGTTTATAATATTTCTCCTTGGTTGCAAGATTTCAGGTAGATACTCGTCAATGAAACGTTGCCCTTAAAAATGGTTGGAAATGACACTATCATATGGTTATTTCCATCTTCGGTGTATATGGAACGGCGTAAGTAAAGGGTATCATGCTTCACTTTATCATCGCGAATCTTCAGTAGTAAATTCCATTCACTTTACTGCACTGTTTCAAAACAGACTTAGGTCGCTTGGCGTTCACACGGAACAATATACGGAAACAGATGAAATCAAGCTGCCTATCGATCACTGGGAGGTAAACCTTTCAGCCATTCACATTACGATGTCCAGAATGCCAAGTATATATCGCGGTGCAGAAAAATATTCCAATCAATATGGCAACCAACGGACTCAGAAATGATGATTACCACGTATCCCAAATGATTCAAATAGAGGTTTCCCACCACTTCCCACATGTGTTCGTTCTCTGACTTGTTCATGGTGATAGTGGTTCGGAAAAGCCAGCTACTAGTGTGAACCTATACTGCATGCTAGGATGCTGATCATAACCTGAGTCAACCGGGTAGAGCAGCTATTAGTGTGAACATATACTGGATACTCAGACACCGATCATAACTTGAGTAAATTGGATGGAACAGTTACTAATATGAACGCACACTACATACCCAGACCTTTGTGGGCCAAGTCAGCGGGACCAAACTAGCGATTTCATTCTCTGAATCGATCACAATCAGCAATGTTTGATGATGAAACCAAGCATATTGTACTATATACAACTCCTATGTGTGATATAAGGCGGAGAATTAGTTCGACGAGTTGGTTCGCGAGATTGCCCTCTCCGGGTATGATTATGGAGTGATACTTGGCGAACAACCAGGTTCTACACTAGCGATAGATTGGAAGTGTAATATATATACTGCAACCGGCTTACTCGGGCACGTCTTCAATATTTTCTGCTTATACAATTTATTAAGCTTGGGAAACGTTGAAGCAAGGATCTAAAGGGTGAAGCTAGGCAGGCGACAAATTGAAAAACCTACTGATAACTACCGAAAATGAAACCTAACGGTAGTGGCAGTCCGTATGCGAAAAAGTAAACAAAAGTAGACACACACAGTTACGGGAATTCCGTTTGCGCCACAAAACATCCTGTACGTGCGAGACAAATAGCTGTAGATTAGATCGAGACAGTGATCTGAAGTGCTTCATGGCAAACGAAAATATCTACTAAACGATAGATAAGAAATGACGTGAAATAGCTATACCTTTTCGTGAGCCCCGAGACCTCACGAGCCAAGATGACTTGCGTCCCAAGAGGCGATCACAATGCGTGTTCAGACAATTCTGGAACATTTACAGTAAAACTTGGTTGTCTAGAAGTTAAACAAGTGCTAGATGATAAATAAGGGAACGGTCATATAAGTTACGCTGAATTCTGACATTTGTGAAAATATTGAAAGTACAACCTGAAATTGCGATTTTAAAACTTCCAGAAATATTCAAAAATCGAGGATTCGCGCCAAAAGGACCGTTTTGTCTTTTGAACGATCTTCAAGGCGAATCCTGTGAAACGGATAATTGTCGATTTTCGACAAGCTACACAACGCCAGGATATTCGTAGATCTGCGGTCTGAATATTGGCAGGTTTCAATCAAACAACCGGACCGAGATAAGACAACATTCACAGTGTGAGGAAAGAAATACCGCTTCAAAGATTTGCCGTTCGGACTGTCAGGTGCCCCTTCCGCTTTGAGAAGACTGACGTTGAAGGTGCTGGAAGGACTGAACAATATTGTTATCTATGGAGACGATATTGTCATTTACATTGCGAATGAGACGGAACATACAGCACACGTTCCAGTTGTGTTGCAGAAGATTGAGCAAGCCAGTCTACGAATCAACAGTCCAAAGTCTCGACTGGCGAAACGAACGGTAGTGCTACTCGGTCACAAGGTCGATCAGGATGGGGACCAACCAATTCTCAAGAAACTGCTTACGACCAAGGCCATTCCACTACCAACGTCGGAGAGGACGTTGCGGCTGTTTCTCGGTCGCATCGGGTTCTATAGCCGCTACATAAAAAATTAAATGAACTGGCCAGCCCATTGTACGAAATTCTCAAGAAGAATTGTCGATTACACTGGAGAGAAGAAGCTAATCAAGCATTTGTCGAAATCCAGCAATTAATTAAGAAAGGACCGCTGACCCTGAAATCGTCAGTGGTTGAATCCGTACTGAAGCAAGAAGGTGATATGGTAGAATATGCAAGTGGAGTATCAACTCCTGCTAAACGAAACTACTCAACGA
Organism: Paragonimus heterotremus; assembly: GCA_013368495.1. NCBI lineage: Eukaryota > Metazoa > Platyhelminthes > Trematoda > Plagiorchiida > Troglotrematidae > Paragonimus > Paragonimus heterotremus. Next base: position 9,138 of record LUCH01018213.1, read on the forward strand.
TAGAGAAGGAGTGTTTGGAGATTATCCAGGCGTTGTAAAAATGGAGACCATATTTGCTCAGCCGACGTTTCCAGGTGGAAGTTGATAACAGGCTGTTGGAGTGGATCAAATCGGCGAAGGACCTGTGAGGAAAGTTGGCTTGCTGGGCGTTACGATTACAGAAGTACGACTGCACATTTCGTCCTGTGGCCGGGAGAGAGAACTGTGTTCCCGATCTGCTTTCCCGAACGCAGCACACGGATGATGTTCACAAGGACGTGATTATTGTCAATAGTGTTGAACCGAAGAACGACCCTGGGAAGTTACTGGCAGCGCAGAGGACGGACCCGACAACCCGAGTGGTGATCGATCAACTTCTGTTGGGAGAACAACCGTCATAAAACGAGCAAATTCCGGAAGTGAAGGCTTTCAGAATGTGTTGGTCAGACTTCCGGTTGAACAGTGCGGGACTTCTAGTGCGCCGACCGCGGGGTGGAATAAGCGTGCCTGTTATACCGACCAGGTTGAGGGAGGCAATTGTGAAGGAATGTCACCAATTGGCTCATACGGGATGTCATCGAACTTATGAAATGCTGAGGCAAAGGGCGTGCTGGCCGGGAATGAAGGAGGGCGTTAACAATTATGTACTGGCGTGCCAGCAAGGTAAGCTGCTGAAGAGTTCCAACTACCCCAGTCAGTATCCTACACAACCAATTCCGGTCAGCGAGATTGGGGAATTATGGTTGCTGGACGTAATTAGTCTCTTCGCAGTAACCACTTCCGGAGATCAGTACATCATAGTGATGACGGAACATTTCCCAAGATAGATGAAGGCAGTCCCAATATCCGATCAGCGTGCAAGCAGCACGGTATGCAGGGGTGTACTGCGTCTAACTGGTAGGCCGTGAATACCTCTGTCATTTTAAGTTGAAAAATATTTTGTAGCTGCTGAAGTTGTTGAAATTTTGTGATATGTTTCAGTTCCAAAAATCTTGGGATTCTGTTACCTGAAGATTTTTTTCAATCTTCCGAAGACGTAAGCAAGGAGTATGCGGTAGTTTAATGGCATAGGGATAAATGGAAAAATAACGCAAAGTTGCATTCCATGTTATTTTGAAGAACTGAGGGTAGAATATAATGAAAATCGATGTCATAGACGTGGAAACACACGCCTTTATTTAAATTTGGACGTAATTAATCAGGAAAGCGTGATTATAACTTCAAACATCGAGTTGTTGTTGAAACATGACTACAAAGTGTTTATAAAACTACAAACATGAGAAACGCTTATAAACCTACTTCAACGTAGGAGAATGCACAAATCAGGACAAGCATTTTGTGTTGTATTTGTTATATTCGCCAGCTCTCCCAGCAAACGCATGGCCGACTCCGCGGTATTGGTCAACATCTGGCCAACGGATGGCCACACAATAGGCAAATCAGATGATAATAACTGGTAATAACCGCGCTTCTTGTGGTATTCAAGCGAGTTGTTAAAAAGTTCAAAACACACCTAAATAGCACGTACCACATGGTCCCTTAGGGGACCCCGGGGGGCTTTTGGGGGCTGACGTTGGGTAAAAATGTGGTTTGACCAATGGGCACCCGGTGGGACCCATGGGGACAAAATGGGGGCTGGCCATAAAACCGTTTTACTGCGTGAAAGTTCATCTACGCATCCAATTTCTCTCAACTACCACGCATTATCCTTTTAGTTCTCACTATATAATCTACCGGACGACCCGATAATACAAGAATACAAGAAACAATGAAACGTTGTAAATGCACGCACATTTATTGTCTATCATCGTAAATTTACTGCACCGTTGTTCGGATCATTACACTGGTTTCTTCTCGTACAATTGGTTGATAGTGCAAACTAGATCTTCGTTCATTGGTCTTCATTATCCATATGGATGGCTTGTCTTCGGAGAGTATTTACAAGGCAACGGCTAAGTATTGTAAATGTGGACATCAGTGAAGCAGATTAACACAATATTATTGTTTGTGTGGATGAAAATGCATAAAAAACAGTTATAGTGGCTGCGCAACAAGCGATAGCTGATGTTCGGAAGGCAACTTATGGTTGATGTGCCACACTCGATATAACACAGCTAACATGCGGATGCAGTTTGCAAGCGGGAGCACACAGTTATAGATAATAATCCGTCTTACCTGACTTGTGGACATGTAATCTAGATACACGTATTTCAGTGATCTGAAATGTGAGATGAGAAGAAATGTGATGACGGTTAACATAACGATGTACTAATGATGTACTACATGCGACTCTTGCTCGTAATTTCTGTCGCATATTGTTAAGATCCCAGTCCTATATCGAAAATGGGTATATAGCATACAAATCTGAAAGAAGATATTCAAACGTATACATATGTTTGCGCAAAGACGCCAGTAAAGAATAAAGTATTCTGGTATTATTTATTGAAGGTATGCAAAATGGCCACAAAAACATTATCGGTTGCATGTGAAGTACAGAGACATTCACCAATGGTACAAATGATCCGTTTCGTACAGGTGATACAAAAAGTGGTAGTAACCAGATGGACAAGCAGATCACTGGACTTGAGGTGAGGTCCGGAAAATGGGGACAATGTACCAAATCGTGTATATAGAACTGTAGTGGGCGTAAACACTATACGAAACTTAGGTGTGAACGCGAGGCTAAATGTGATAAAAACGAAAGCAACTGACTCACAATAATTCGTAAAGGTGGTTTATTTGCGGTTCTGTTACAGTGAAAGAAGGCTTCCAATGGATGCCATCTGTCGTGTTGTTCCAAAGAGATTTTGAGTTCAAATCTGAGATAATGGTGACGACTGACAAATTCAGAGATATGTTGAAATAAATCGTCCATTGCCTTAGACTTAACTCTCCATAAATCAGTACACAAGCGACAACAAACGCAGAAGGAAGGCAAGACTCGCGACCTCAGAGAAAGATTTTGTATTATTGACTCATTCGATTCACATTGATTAAACATCAGGTGTATATGTGAATTTGAGGAGAGCGAAAGGTGTGAAGAACAATAAAAGCAATGGATCACAAAACACTGTACGAAAAGCAACGAAACGAAATTACGTTGCATGAACCGCCTATACTTTCCGAAAATAGTTGAAACCGAACGGCGATATTTTATCTTCCGTTGAACATAATCGATATTGCGCAAAAACACGACGACACCGGAAAACAGACCAACAAAACCTACCGCGTTCTAAGTCAAACCAATCTGACCACAATCATTTGTGATCGATTAATGCATTGAAGCAAAACGAGGAGGTCAGGCGTAATAACATGAAGGCACTAGCATCAACGACAAAAGTGGAGATATTGTACGAAATATACAGCATGCGATAATGTCGTGTGCTTACCATGAAAAACTCACTTACATACAGAGCCCCATTTTACCCCGGAAAAGCACCCATTTTGCCCCATTCACGACTACCACCATTTTGTGTACGATTGCTTTAATCTGTACCTCCATTAAACGTGCACTAACAGTTTCACTTGTTCCGTGCGTGGTGAGTACGGCTCTGTTGCATCGCTTGCGGTCTGTGTTCTCTCAGAGTTTCGTTGGAAGCTTTACAAATGCCTTAAATTTATTTCATTACATCAATTTCCTTGTTCTGACCTTATTAACGGTGGTTTAGTTACATTATTTACAGGTAATCCGCTAAAAACTTGTTCTTTTGTAGAGAGTGGAATTCGCACAAGTTCAGTGAAACACCCTACATCATTCCGGATGTGGTTATGATTGAATCTCTCAGTTTCTGAAGCAACTGCAAGTTTTCCATCAGATTGTCTGAAAACGTCATTGTTGTATCTTGCCTATTAGCTGAGATATTCCACTTCTAATGCTTGTTAAAAGCGTGTTTCTTTTGCAGGTATCAAAGCATGTAACAAATATTAAGATCTCGCATATATTGATGAAGAACAGGGTGTTTATTTTCATACGTGGGACCTTTTAACTGCCTGCGTTGTTTTTTTTAATGAAAAAATTCGTTGATCACAGTGGTTTTTTCAATAATTCCGTGATTTACGAATTTCGTTGTTGAAATCAGACGGTAGCTTTCATCGTGTTTGGATATATTAGACACTCAGGGAACACTAATGGAACAGTCGTGCTAATAGGCATTGGAAAATTCAGTAAACGAGGCGTTGACAAATCACTTAGTTGGCCGACTACTCGTCTGGTCGAACCGGAGTCGGACTGATTCCAGTGGTGCAGGCCAATTTCGGTCCGACTGGTGGCCACACACGGCCCGACTCCTGGCCAACTCCGCTTTAAAGTTGAACACCACTCACAACTGATTGCAGCTGTCGCATCCCCATAGACCTTCCAGTCGGCCCCTTTCGAAAAGCAGAAGCACTAGACTCGAGTTTCGCTCTCATTAGAGCTCGTCAGTAGTGCATATCATCGCCACTGCCGGGACTTGAACCACGGACATGCTGTTCATGAGGCAGCTGTGTTTACCACTGCGCCATTGACCTCACGTTACGCACGACCGAATTATCATACGTGCACGCTCAACGATTGGAGTTGACAATCCAACGATCGGGTCGAGGGCTCCGAGGATACCTTCAAGAGAGCACTTCTGAAGTCTGGCGGAGAGGGACCAACCAAAGAAGTGTCGCAAAGATTCCTGCTCACTTACATGAGCATCAGGAATACCGGCGATTCCCAAGGGACTCTCGCCCGCGGAAGCCCTCATGGGCCGAAAACTGAGGATAAAGTTCGATGCAATGATTTCAGTGGAGAAACTAGAGGGAGATACGCAGCAGGTCCCTCGACGTAGATTTGCTGCTGGCGATCTAATCTATGCAAGGGACTACTGCCCAGGTCCCCCCACTGGACAGCAGTAAATGTCAAGCAACGGAATGGCACGGTCCTTTACGATGTCAGCGCCGACAGCGACATCTGGGTGTGCCACCGAAACCAACTTCGTCCGCGTCATTCCTCCAACCCTAGACATGCTCAGAGTCAACTGCCTTTGGGCCCACCTCTGGACACCTTCGAGCTCAGACGCCCGACAGAACAAATTCTTGCGATGGCCACTTCAACAACCTCAACTCCTAGACTGAGCAGAGAGCTGACAGCCTAGCAACCAAGGCGGTGGAGGGACCGCAAACGCAAGCCAGCCTACCTAGTAGAGCTCGACCCCCGTCAACGGCGGTACAAATAGTGCCCAACAGGGGAGTTGTCGGGGAAAGGCCCCTTTTTCCAAAAATTCGTATTATTTGCCAAAGAAAGTGGATTCTTCATTTTCCGGGAATTTGAAAGCCCGCCAGAATTCTCGAACACCTGGGAAGTTGCGCTCGCTTCTGATTGATCCATTCGGTAGCCTAAGCCCAAGACCATCCCAAACCTATAAATAAAGTTGCTGTGGACCACAATTTTGCCTTCGGGCTGAACAGCAAATAAGGCTCGGTTGAAGGCCGTCTTTTTCCTTACTTGTTGTGTGTTCTAAGTTGCAAGAGTTGGTGGTCCGATAATTGCGCTCTGATTTTCGTACCGTTTGCAGCATCGTTACGTTCGGTCGTCATTGAGATACTGCTCGCGGTCCTTGTGTTGATTCTCGTCTTCATCTATCAGGTGGGGTCGTATTAGTAATGAGTAACACAAAGGTTGCCTCAAAATATTTTGACCCTGTTTCAAGCACGTCTACGTTGGCGGCATCAGCGATTCTTGCGGGCATTTTTTTCCACCAGTAAATTACTCTTTTGGTGCAAAAAGCTAAGCCGAACGGTCAATCGAAATCTTGTCTACTTGATTGTGACCCCATGTCCACTTAATTCTCCTTCCTGACCTAACAGGAACAAACATACCAGGGCACTTGTGCCAGTGTGGGGATAGTCTTGCACACTTCAATACGGTCACCTTCTACCAGCCGGCGTTTGAGCGATACTAAGTTCAACGAGCTTAGTGGGTCTTTATACGTTAGGCCTTTCATACCACGTACCATACGTGTGATGAACGTTTGCACTTCTTTGAGGAGAGCTACGTCCTTTTTTATAAACAGTGATCAAGCTTGGGCACGATATTCCGAGTGGGACCGAACTATGGCCGACTACAGTGGATTGAACACTGTTGGACATGTGTTGGCGATCACAGATTTCACTTGGTAGAATGCTTGTCGTGCTTTTGTTGCGGCTGCGGCACACTGTCAGATGGTGCAAACGTGCTAGTTACTTGGATACCTGAGTCTCTCGTTTGCTGTTCACTCGCCAGTTTGACTTTCCATCCATGTACTCCCTTTATATTCCTGGAATCGACCGGGAAGCATTCGCGAGGATGACTTTTGAGAACATCCAGTGGCAAATCCCAACTTTAGTCCATGCGTAAATCTTCTGAATGTCCACCTGGAGGGCCTCCGAAACCGACGCATTTCCTCACCAGCTTTACGTCATCTGCATACAGGTAACATGGGCAGACCAGGTTGTCGGTCAAGTGATTTATGTATGCAGGGAAGAGCAGAGGTGCGAGAATAAACCCCTGAGCTACTCTGCTTAACGAAGAACCCTTGTCCGACAGTGCTTCTCTTACTGTCATCATACATGACCTTCCAACTAGGAACGTCTGTATCCACCTACAAATTCTAGGGGAAATCCCAGCTCCTGGTAGCTTCCAACCCAAAACCCTGTAGCTGACAGAATCGAAGAACTTCTGAAAATCTAGATAGAACACCTCGACCACTTCCCCCCATCCAACTTCCCCGTCAAAGTGTCCAAAAACGCCAGCAGATTGTCGATACAAGATCAACCCTTCAGAAAGCAATGGTGAGGCGCTTTGAAAAAATTTCTGCTCGCAGAGAAATCGACAGATCCTCTCTCGTAATATGCGCTCAAAGATTTTGCTGACGACACTATTCAGGCTCACTGGTCTGTAACTTCCGACCACCGATCGGTTACTATATTTGAAGATTGGACTTACAGTGACTTGTTTCCAGTCCCTCAAAACTGCCCCTGTTTCTGATGTGAGATTGAACAGTTGGGCAAGAGGTGACGCCAGCAATTTAGCCGGAGGTTTCAGGACAGCCGGATGGATATGGTTGGGTCCTGCGAATTTTGTGCCGTTTAGTGGAGATACTGCTCGCTCAACTTCGTGGGGCGCAATATCTTGATCCACCATGGCCACGTCCACGGTTTTAAAATGAGGCCCAGGTGCTCCATTGTTTGAGCGATTGACACTTTGAAACTGTGCCGTAACGCGAAGTTTGAATAACTTCATTTCGAATCTCTCCGCGTTGTTTTATTGATATTTGACTGTGTCCGTAACCTAAAGACTTGGAGAATTACGAGTTAACTTATTCTTATTTCCGTAGTTGCCCCAGAGATGGTGGAAAGATTCGGCTGTGGATATTGTGTAGAGATTGTCCGCTCGAGAGACCACGCTATGTGGCGTTTGCCTTGTGACGCATGGTTCCACACCTCGTGTATAGACATGTCAAACAAGGTTTACGAAATGTTGACAACGCAGCTAGACTGTATCCAGCTTGTTTGCCTCTGTTGTAGAACCGCTTGGCAGGCCCCTAGTTCAGAAACTAACGAATTACCAGTGGATGAGACATCCCTGAGCCGCGGGCTGTAGCCAGTAGGGTATGTAGTGCGAGTGTAACAGACACAGCATCATATGAGTCAGTTACCTTAGAAGTGCCATCAAGGAGGGTAACTCTGGTTGCTCCAAGAACGCACATGACCATTAATGCCGACAACCCGGCAACAGGTTATAAGCAAAAGCGACCGAATTCCGAGGTTCTCCGCTCGGCACTGTAGACGTCCTCTCGCCCTCTCACACGGCGCATCACGTGACAAGCCTAAGACTAAGTGACACTCTCTTTGTCCCAACCTGCATATGCACACCCACACATTCATCGGTCCGAAAACCTTCTTCCACATCGAAACGCACGTACGCGCACGCGGTCACCACCTGCACACTCAGCCAATTGTAACGCTCCAACTGGATGTGATTCAGTGCGGTCAATACTCAGG
>LUCH01018214.1:0-16884 GCA_013368495.1 Paragonimus heterotremus
TCAAGGCGAATCCCGTGAAACGGATAATTGCCTGACGAACTGCCCACCCTCAACAACGCCGTGTTTGGCAGTGTAATGAAAATCAATGGGATGGCACCTAAAGACCTCAAGTATTTGTAACCGAGAGCCACTGGATTTCCAGGAATCATTTTAACAAATGATTGAAGTCACCAAAAACTTGTAGTGTCCACAAGTCACAGTTATATTTCATAATTCATTCCTGTACATTTTGCATATATCGTTTCGTTACCTTCAGTTATACACTTGTTTGAAACCATCATAATCAATTTTTGGATTAAATCATCAACAAGAGTAAACGCTGGCTACCGCGCATCATCTCTGTCTTCTTCATTCGTGAGAATTTTGGGTCGCTGATCTATCGACGCTCAAATTTTATCATATCATGTCGTTTGTGGAATTATCTATCGGTCGTCCAACGAATCACATCTCTGGCGCTGTCTTTCTTTCTTGTGATGGTCTATTCAATCTAACGGACTGATACATCTTCCGTTTACTTTTAAGTCTACCTTTACGCCTATCCGTCACCGTTGCGACTTTTCTATCATACTACTATATTTTTGGTCATTTTTATCAGCCGGATGATTAGTCTACTACAAACTTCACTTGTTTATTTGGTGCGATTTGCTGACTGCCTTCCTCACGCAAGGATTCAGAGTTGGCTTTGCACAGTGCACTGTGTAGGTTGAAATCTTTAAGTTATATCCAAACTTCGACAATGGGAGATTATAATCGCCTGAAAACAGAATCCAACAATCATTTGTTCGATACTACGACGCCTTCCTATGCTGGGATTTGTTTCGAGGCAGTGTTGGATGCTGATTTTGTCAAGGTTTTTTGTTTCATTTTGGCATTGCTGTGCTTCGTTTGGATACTATTGAAGGGTGACCCTATGTTTCATTATTTTCCCTAAGACTAAACGGTACTAACAATTTTTATTCTCACACCAGCTACTGTAACCGTTTCCCTCACCCTTATTCAGTCTGAGCCCTGTACATTTCTAAATGTCAAAATGGGACATTCTCCCTCCATATTCTTTATCGAGTAGCTTATAATTCTGACCAGTACTCGATGCGTAGACAATCGTTTTGTTCCCATCCAACCAATGACCATTTGTTCGAACGAATTCAATTCCGTTTCATTGTTCCTATTACTGAGCGGTGCCTAGTTGGCAATTTTGTCGTACAAGCACATTCTTTATTCAATTTCTAAGGAATTTTTACACTTGAGGTGAGACATTTCATTTTCATGCACATTGATTCAGTCAGTACCGCATTAAATTCAGTTTCCACAATCGCCTTCTTACTAACCGTTACGAAGATGAATTGTCTTCTCTGCCGTTGGATATTGTGAAAGGCATTTTTGTATCGACGGACTACGCATAACTCGTTGTGAATTTGAATCGTCAGCAAACGATTCAATAACGTAAGCTGGACAATATCAGTATGTCCAAGACCACACGAGGTGGCGAGTGGTCAACGCGCTGTCTCGCTTACAGTTTATTCTTATCGAATAAATGGGCCTCCTAAACATCCTGAATACCGGAACACCGTCCGGTAGTAACGACCAGGGGATGAGTGAATTCAGCTATCTACACGGAACTAGATAATGTGTTCCTCATAATGCAGGTCTGATGGCCTGTCAATAGTCAAATTCCGCAAGGTTGAAGACAGCTTGGCAAGGTTGCATAGCTTCGCTCCTCCACTACACTCAGCCCAGATGAACTCTGGCAGCTTATCGTTGAGAAAATCCCCGATACCGTTAGCATTCACTTCCGTCATGGTATACCCTTACTAGTAGAAAGCCTGAACGCCTACGGAGTATAACCAAAGGTTTCATTGCATTCAAAAGTTTAGCCTGGAACATATACCAATAAGAACAAACTGGGCTTGCTTCTGTTGAGTACGTTGCACTAAGGCAGCTATCAGAGGAAGGTCGGGCTTGCTGTCCACACGGTTTTGCTTGAAAGCTAAAGGTGAATCCCAGGTTTTTCTATGGCGGAGTCGCAGCACATAAAGGGAGTAACGTTGGTATTTTACGAGCGCAAAATTCTGTTGGATTTACCGGTGCAGATGCAGAGGTGGCCAAAACTTTAGGTGAACAGCAAATTAGTGTGACTGGTTGCATATCATGAGCGACTTCTGAATTCATAGACAGCAACTTGACTGAAGTACCTCAGACTTCAGTGCCACTAGTCAAGATTAAGTTAGAGAAACTACCAGCCCACACATCACCCGGTCCACACTTGACAACCCTCGTCGTCTCGAGAAGCTGCATCATGGAATCATCAAAACCTTTTACGGCACCGACAAATCTTACCAGACTAAGATTGAAAGCCTCCAACTCACCATAAAGGAACAATACTGGCCTCCGTAGAAAGATGCATTCATTACGAATCTGCTGATTGCTCGTGATGCTTGGAAGATGGCTGCAGATTTGGTTTAAGTTGACTTTTTCAAAGCCTATAATAGGGCTTGATCATTCCGTTTTGCTGCAGAAGCTCAGTGGTTATGGCCTTGAATAGCGCTTACGCACCCGGCTAGGGATTGCCCGTCTGAACGTAGGTTCAACGTCAATGTGAATGGACAACTGTCAGAGTGGCTCCCAACCAACTGCGACATTCTGCAATAATCCTCCTCAAGACCTCTGCTGCCCGGTTTTTCTGTTCAAATCGCCATGTCGCTCTACGCGGATGACACAAAGTTCTAGCTAGTTCTAGAATTCCTGGAAGATTTGGTGACCCAACAGGACAACTTAGAAAATAACATACTGCTCAACTTCGATAAATGTAAAGTCGTGCAAGTCCGTCACGGAAACTTCACTGAATATTACCTTGATGAAAAAAAGCTGCCCGTGTCAGCATGCGAACGGGACCCAGGGACCATAACGACAGACAGTTTAAGCTTATCCTCTAGCTGCGCTGCTTTGAGTAAAAAAGTAAAAACAACCCTGTACATTCTACGAGGAATTTGTGGAACCTTCAACCTTGAAGTGTTTTCCACCATGTTTACCTCCATGATCCACCTACACTCGGAGACGAACATGAGGGCCTGACTTTCTCACTTTGAGAAATATTTGGCCGCTATTAGGAGTGCCCATAGACTGGCCACTAGAGGAATTACGAGGTTCATGTAGGCCTCCTTTTCTGAAAGACTGCGAGAATTAGGTTGATTATCAATTAGTAACAGACATCTCAGGGGACGCTTACTTCTTACCTACAAAGTGTATTACACCCCGCATAATTCACTGGCGTATCTCCTTCCGCTGAATAAGGATGAACGTTTGAGAGACTAATCAGTGAAAGTAAATAAAGAAACAGGCTGGTCAATTTGCAGAGAGAATTGTGCAACAGTTAAGGTCCGTCCACAATGGAACACATCGCCCAACCCTGTGGTCAGGGCTAAACCGGTTGAGAGTTTTAAAACATTACTCGACCGGCATATATGTGAGAAACAGCCGGCATTATGAGCCTTCTAACTGCCGCACTAGCTCCGGCTCATAATTCCTCAACTGCGCATATCTGACTGAATGTCGTTTAAGTGTTTCGGTGTCCATTGCTAAAACGACTTCAACCAGTGGCTTCAATGAATTTAACTTTTATTTAGTAGTACTACAGGGGCCCGATTTGAATATTTTTTGTGTATTCGTTTAGCTGTAACATCTTTCATCTGAACAATTTGGAATAAGCAGCATAAATATATTGAGGAATCTGTCAGGACCTACGGCAATAAGCAGTTTATCGTGGCAGCTGTAAACCTCCCGATTCAAGGAAGAACAAGACAGAATGTTGAAGGTCTACTTGGATGAAACCGGTTCTATACCCTAATAAGTAATGGTTAGCAAATTATGCGGCGTACAACCAAGTAAACTCTCAGCACAAAATCTGACCCTCAGCAGATATCAGTCAACGTTACGGTAGCGTGGAAAATCCAGTGAGGCGGTGCAAAATGAACAAAAAGTAGAGTTCAGACGAGGGTTCATAGTATCAATTCAGATTGTGTTACGTATAACAATCTGAGAAATGTTTGATCAGTATTTAATGTAATCACCATATGTAGATATATATATGGGACCTACAGTACGATAGTTTGACCAGTGGTGCATAGGTATGAGAGCAGTTTGGGTTGATTTTGTGCGGACCACTTTTTGCCGATGGGTAGCCACGTGGTAGGGTCACAGGACCGGATGTGGAGTGTTGGTAGTTCAAATCTTCCGGCGTACCCTGTCGCCATGGTAGCCTCAACTCCACTTGTAATGATCGGCGTGTTATTTTCATTTATTCTGGCCAGAATCAACAAATATTATTAAACACCGTTGTCCGTTTAGATGCCAACAGTTGATAATGGCACACAGGCCAGCGGCAGCATCACAAAACTTACTGTCATGGTCAGAAGAACAACTCGAACTTACTGACAAAAAAAGCGTTGTATACGAAATCCAATTCAATGATTGCTACCAACATTACATCGTCCTAACTAGATGGAAATTATCAACGCGAGGAAACGAGCACACACTGACCATCAAAAAGCACTGTCAATATTTTTGTCCTCCGTCTACGAGAATCAAACTGGACACACCTTCAACCCGAGCACCGCTGAAATTCCTACTCGGAAAAACAGCCACAAGGTCAGGCTTCCAGACAGCTGAGCCAAGGCAGGGCCTACTACTGCACACAAAGCGGTCCGTACCCGATCCGCATCGCGGACATCCATCGAATTCAAGCGCAACCAACAGTCACCAGGAAGAATGAATTTGTATGTTCCGTTCTCTTCTCGCTTCAATGTTTCTTTCTTCAAGATGATCACTACAACTGTTCTCGTCCTCGCTAGCTGGCGTAATGTTTCACCAAGCCTTTCAAACATTTGGCTTAGCTCACAATGAGCCTATCAATAACTTAACTTTTTTCTTCAGCTGGTTTCTTGGAGACCAGTTCGTAAAAATATAAATGTAACTGGAACACTTCCACGACAGTTACCACTAAAACGCGACAGATTCCAATAAAAATTTGACGTGATCTGTTGAGTCCAGTTAATTGTCAGGGTTAGGTTTCTTCTCGCAGTTGGCTGGCATCACCACGGGTTGGACAGACCGAGGATCAATGGTGATACTGTACGATCTTCCATGAAGAGGTTGGGCAAAACATGACAATAAACCGACGATTCTGAATATATACAAGACCAGATCGAGATTCCGCGGCACCACCAAGTGAATTATCCGGGTGGATTTAACAGTACGTCTCTGACCAATAAGTTACACATAGTCCATAATTTGACTGATGGAGTGGGCCGGTAAAATGTCTACGATGGTAGGATAGACGCCGATGATGATGCTGTGTTGTAGACAGCAGAATAATGGTCTCAGAATATCTCGTGTGCTAACTAAAAAAACTAATCGTTTGTTTGTAGTTCAAACAAGATGGGGGAAAGATTTTTGTGCCAATGACACAGGTGTTAAAGAAAGTTCCTATTTGTTGTGCCGTCTTTAACATTTAACATTGTGATGCATTGTGTTAGATTTTGAAGTTGCACAGATTGCGAACTGTCATTTAAGCCTCGATGTTTCTGGATTTGGCGGAATTCAGTTCTACTAAGGGTGGTTGTACACTAAGTTCGAAAATGTGGCTGATATCTGGTGATAGGGGCGGAGGTGGGGAGCGACTGATGTATTTGCGAGGTGAGTTCGATCTGTCTGCTTCTTGATTCAGACATTTGTTCAACTGGAAGTCGGATTTATCCGAGCCTGACCTCGTGGAGGTTATACCGAGATGATCCATTGGGCTATCCACGTAGGTCTTATGACAACTATGAGTGGAGTGTTTCTGGTCGCGTCTTTGTATCCAGTAGCAGTAGAAATCAAAGACCAGGATTTGATTATCGCTGCGTTTACAGGAGGATGGAGTCGTTACCTGGTCCACGTGATGATTTCCATCAGCGACCAAGAGATCCAGCAAACTGGCTACTTATCATGAAAGGCGTCCGTGGGGTTTATGAATGAGCTGAGTGTAGGCTGTCTGTGCCGTATCCAGAATTGCCCCAGAGACTTGGCAGGGACTAGTCTAAGCTGCTGTTGAAGCGTAGAAATTACTCGTAGCAAATAACTTGGAAAATAGCTGAAGTTGATTCAAGGTACCTAGTTGGGATAGAAAGGTATCTTCATCTGAAAGAGAGCTTAATTATGTTTGACGCGTAATTCCCAGTAGGGGCAAGTATTGGCCAATGAGTTCGATATGCTGTCATCACTTTGCAATGACCCGGATGCAACCTTAATCTATCTGCTATACGATGCGCAAAACTGTTCCTAAACTAACATGTCGCGTTGTGCACAGGACCGTGAGGAGTTTTACCTATCGTCGGCTTGCTGTACGAGATTTCTTTTGTTTGTCCGATTGCTTGCTGGCATACGAGTTTCACAGAGATACGCACTTTTGCCCTGTTCGTGCGCTGGACGGCCAGAACCTAGACCTCCTTGGATATTCTTGCGCATCGGAGTCGTTTGGTGTTTCACGAAACCTGCCTTGGCTTTTGTGCAATATACTTTGGACTTCCCACTCATTCGTGTTTTTGCTTCACTGCTAGTATCCATTGCTTTTATCCGAAAGTCGGGAATTCAATACAAATGTGCACTAAAACTGTTGAGCCTGCTCAGTTTGTAATTTTTGTAGATATATCTATTTTTACCCAGAGTGAGTTTTTACATTTATGTCTGATTAAATCCAACTGTCGATGCTGGTAACACCTGTCGGCATAACGCAAGAACAAATCGCCAACTCGTCAGAGGTTTGCGTCAGTGCAGTTTTCTATCCCGATTGCGCCACTTGGCTCAAATAACCCCCACAGCTGATTTGGTCAACTGAGTGCCACTTTTGTGATGCGATATGTAACCACGAAAATGACGAGCTTCCACCTCGTGGTCGCCGCCTTTCTGTCTATTGTCAGACAGAAAGTCGTTGACAGTGAGGAGTTTCCTGGCCTGTTCAGGCCGTACGAGCAGCTCAATGGGACCATTATCAAGCGCACCACCCTGTCAGACGGCGACGCGTCTCCCAACTGCTTAGCACTATTGAGGCTGGCGGCCAAAGGCCT
Source organism: Paragonimus heterotremus (assembly GCA_013368495.1). Taxonomy (NCBI): domain Eukaryota; kingdom Metazoa; phylum Platyhelminthes; class Trematoda; order Plagiorchiida; family Troglotrematidae; genus Paragonimus; species Paragonimus heterotremus. The sequence continues at coordinate 7,101 of LUCH01018214.1, forward strand.
CCACACATTATCTGCCGCGTGCGGCTCTTGGCTGGCCTAACACAGCTCGATGGGTCTTTTTAGAAGAAGGTGTGTATCTGATCTTCGTAAGGACTTGCAGGGAATGCACAGCGCCAAAAACTGAGCGGCCCAGTCGCAGGTCACTGGCGATGTCAGCCGCATCTGGGACAGACATGAGAAAAAATCTCCTAAGTATTTCTGACAGAGCCCGAAGCACTGTTACTGCTATCCGACCGTGTGAAAATGCCCATATGCGAAATCCGGTCAATCAGCACGCAGAGCTCGCGCTTCCGTGCCTCGCCCCGTGATTATAACCAAAGAACATTCCCTCCTGGTTCCAGGAAGAAATTCATGTATACGACCAACGTCCAGTCCGACTATTGCCAGCACCATAAGCAGCCTGATAATCGTGCTGGGTTCCGCCGTAGGAAAATAAGTCGGCCAGCACACCGCGGCAGCCGACGTTGCTAACCCTCGCAGCCACCATTTCTTATTTAGAACCTCAAATCCAGAGTTCACTACCTCATCGGCAATACGGCACAGATCGGCTTGCATCCACCAAAGACTTGCGAACAAACCATACAGGCTCAGTCAATTCTACGGGCAGAAACCATCTATCACGAAGTTATTGAGCAACGCGTACCGTCAAACCAACAATGCCATATAATCAAAGCAAGATGTAAAAATTATCGACTAACTCAAAACTTTCGATCAAAAAACTACTTTCGGAAGACGGATTACAATCTTACGCCTGACAGACCAAGAGTGAGCCATAAGTACATAACATGACATTCGGATCCAACAGAGATCTTACAGGCAACCGAGAGAATCAGGAATAATGTGAACGTGCTGGGCTCAAAAAATATGACACATGCAACACTCAAACAACGTAAATAACAGGTAACTGGCTATATTGACAAATATCGAACTGGCGCGATAAAACAAAAAACAAATCTCAGCGTTCATTTCATGCTCACGAACGAAAGAAGTGAAACATACAACGGTAAACACCTGGAGAAGATAGGCTTGGATCGGATGTTCATATGACTGAACATGAATAGTCGACACGACCGATACGTCCAGTAACTTTTACCACCAGCGCTCACGTTAAGTAAACTTAGGCCACCACCGCAATTTTCGGTGACTCTGCTCCTGCGGACGTTCGAACGTAAAATATTTCCATTGGCATTCACGAGCACTCTGGTCTTGTAGTCAACTAAGAACGTCTCAATTTAGTGGACCATCAGACGAACCATCCAGTTGTCAGGACTTCGGCAAACACAACCACAATCAGCCACGTGATACGCACCGTGATTTGGGATAATTACGATCCACATGTTGAAAACTTCCGCTGTTTCCGGAGACAAACACAGATACCGCAAAATGGTATCCGGATTGATCCATCAGACCGAATTGAAACTTGCTGTCCGCGGATAAGTCTGTCGACAGACTGCTACCCCAGTGACGCAGCTGTCAACAATACGTCCATTGATGCTGAGTTCAGGTACACGTGCGGTAAAAGCACCTTCGCCTGGAGGAGGCTGGCAGAAAGAAAGTCTTGCCTGTGCTAATATGCGGTCCAAACTTGTTAGCTGTGGCCGCGAAAGCCGTGGCCAGTCATTTTGGTTCGTCCTCTCTGTGTGCGAACAGCGCGCTGTCATTTGCGAACAGAAGCGCACGTAATGTTGACGCAGCCAGCCTGGAGCGCCGAAACATCAAATGTTCAGTAGGTGTCCATCCATCTGGTACTCAACTCCAGCGCCGACCTCCGCTGACTTCCGAAGAGTGGATGCTGGTCTAACATAAACTCTACAGGGTTGGAGATAGAACACAACTCTAACTAGCGTCAGTGACAACGTTAAAATCGCCAGAGATTAATCCACACGAATGCACCTTTGTCTTCATGCAACATTCTGGCTAAAATGGCAAACTTGCCCGGATGTTCTGACTTAGCCGGCACCGTCCACAACGCCGCACGACTCACTGAATCAAACACCTTAATGAAGTCCACGGGGCAGACATATAGGAGCTGGTTGGATTCCCGACGCTCCTGACGAACTTTTCAATTAACAGACGTCCGACTGATAGCACTATGATTGGCATGAAAGCCACATTGTCCTTCAGGAACCACTGGCGTTCAAAAAGTCCGCATTCAATCAAGTCGGTGGGATTCTCGCAAACAGTTTGTCTGTGCAGCTCAGTAGATCAATTCCTCGATAACTGTCGGTATATTGTCTATCACCCTTACATTCAAACAAAGGCGCGATGAGTGCATCTTCGTACTCCTGAGGGTCTGTTTCACGCCCCAAGTTGGGCTGAACCAACCGAAGCAAAGCATGTTCCAGAGCTGGCCCACCGTTCTTCAGAATTCCACCTGGCAACCGTTCCTCGCATTCAGCCTGTCCATTGCACAGTTATCCAGTCGCTTTCTGCAACTCTGCCAATTTCGGGGCGAAAACTAGTGAAGACATGACGACTTGACGACCGCCTGATCAACGGTATCAGAAAGACTCAGTGGGATGCCAGCGTGTTGGCGCCGGGCTTTCATGGTGTCCCGCGGCTGAATGCAAAATTACATGGTGTCCACGTCAACTAGCGCTTTGGTATACTGGATGGATGAACTGAAAGCTGCTTCCAGCTAATCGTAAGACTGCCTGTTTTATCTGTGATAGGTGTAGTCTTGCATGCACTTACCTTGCTTCGTCCATCAGTCGACCCTGAGCCCGTGGACACGCTCGGCGGGTTGACGAAAAATACTCCAAAACGTCGCCCTTTGGGCTTTGCAATCCGGGTCCATTGCACACTCTTCAAGCGCCACATTCTACCGTCGTATCACGTTAGAGATAGCAGTGTTGTTGTCATCGAACCAGTCCGGACGTTTCTGAGGTCCGATACGAATCATCTCGGTGGCTTCTGCTGTGGTCCATCCTCTGAGCTGTTACCACACCCATTCGGCGGAAGGATTGCCTGAACAAGATTGTCTGAACACACATTGTCATCGTGTCTTGGGATGTAAGTCATCTCAGCTCAGAGTGTGGTGACCAGCGATCATGTGGCCCCTCTAAATATCCCAGCTGCAATCGTGTTTTCCTGCTTGTTTGTTCTGCACGCATGATTCTGGATACGCCTTCTATAGGAAGCCTGATGCGCAATCAGTGCCAACTGCCTATCATATTTCCAAACTGCTGGTAATATACGGGTTGTTTCTAAACCTCACTGCGTTCTCTAGTTCGAAGCCTGTTGGGACTACGTTTCGATTGGTCTTCAAGAAAGACGTTTTAAATTGTTAGTGGACAAGGGTCTAGCGGATACCCACCTGTCCACTACAGGATGTCTCCAAGCTCACCAAAAGGTGGAGCCATTTTATGTCATTTCTTATCTATCGTTTGGGAAACATTTTCGTTTGCCAAGAGGTCACTACCTCGATCTAGTCGACAGCCATTTAACTCGCGCTCACAAGAGGTTTTGCAGCACAAACGGAATTCCTGTAACTGTTGTTTGCTTTCTTGCATACGGACTGCCACCGCCGTTAAGTTTCATCGCCGGCAATCATCAGTAGGTTTTTCTATTTATCGTTTGCCCATCTTCACCCTTTAGATCCCCACCTCAAAGTTTTCCAAGGTTAATGAATTGTATACTCAGAAAGTATTCAAGACACCCGATTAAGCCGGTTGCGGTATACATACTACACCTTCAGTCTATAGCTAATGTAGGAAACCGGCTGTTCGCCGAGTACCATTTCAGTCATACCCGGAGAGGGAAATTCCGCGGGCCAACTCGCCAAACTCTTTCCCCACCTTATATCACAAAGGAGATTTGCGTATATTACAATATACATGGATTCATTATTAAACATTGTTGAATCTGATATATTCAAGGAATGAAATCGCTAGCTTGATCCCGCTGACGTGGTCCATAAAGAAGACCTAAGTATGCAGTATGCGTTCGTACTAATGGCTGCTTCAACTTGATTCATTTGAACTGTGAATAACTTCTTGGTATGCAATATAGGTTCACACTAGTAGCCGCTCCACCCGATTGACTAAGATTATCAACGACGCCTCAGAATGCAGTATGCGTTTAAACTAGTGGCTATTCCAACCTGATTCACCCATGCTATGAAGAACGTCAGAGTGTGCGGTCCACGTCCATACCAGTAGCTGATCTACTCGAAAGACTGAGGCCATGATAAGCGTCTGAGTATGCAGTATATGTTCACACTAGTAGCTGCTCCCTCCGAACCACTTTCATCATGAACAATTTGGAGAACGAACACATGCGGGAAGTGATGAAAAACCTGTATTTGAGGCGTTTGGAGTACATGGTAATCATCTCCTTCGATTCCGTTCATTGTCATAATGATTAGAATACTTTTCTGCACTGCGATAGATACTTTGTGTTCTAAACATCACGGTGTGACTTGCTGAGATGTAATTCGCAAACAGCTTGATTTCACCTGTTTCCGTATATTGTTCCGAATGAACGCCACGCGACCTCAATCTAGTTGGAAATAATGCGGCAAAATGGGTAGAATTTACTGATGAAGAGTCTCAATGATAGAATTGGACTTGATAACCTGTTCTTACGCCGTTCCATATACACCGAAGATGGAAACAACCATATGATAGCGTCATTTCCAACCATTTCTAAGAGCAACGTTTCATCGACCAGTATCTGCCTGGAATCTTGCAAACAAAGGGAAATAGTATAAATATCGTATAGACAAAGAAGCTGGAAATGCTGTCATACATGTTTCACCATCAAATGTCTTGGTGTTCATGTTGAAATGCAATGCCAACACTGTATGGTCGTATATTTCCATTTCGACCATATCTTGAAAACGCCGCAAAATGGAGCACTCTCAGGGTATAGGATAACGTGTCTTACCTTGAAAATTGTAAACTTGAAAAGGTGAGCTAACGCCAATAACGGAATATTTTTGCAAAAATGGTTGAAAATTTTCATCACGAAGCTAATACTTTTGAGACCTTTTCGATGTACTCCAATTTTTCTATCAACGACGCTTATTTACAATTGATGTACTGTAGATACTTTGTCTGAAATTTTGATTTTAAAATTTCGAAAAATATTTGAAAATCGGGGATTCGCGCCAAAAGAACCTTTTGCCTTTTGAACGACCTCGAAGACGAATCTCGTGAAACGGATAATTGCCATGAACGTCCATTAGTCAATAAGATGCGTATTTATGAATCTCTCATCATCTCGCATAGTCCTTAAATTATTCTAGTCACTGAAGCTTGGTGTATTCCCCGAGACCTTAACACGCAACTACGTGCTATATGTTCCATGAAAATCGCGATGCAGGAGGTGAAGGTGGATGCTCAGTCTACCCTAGGAAGCAATATTCTGCAAGCATAACTGATGGCCGTGTCTTAATAGGGTTGGTGAGTCATATTGGTTGTCAGCGTCAACTGGATCCTGTGAGACACTCCTAGAATGTGTCTGCAGACTACCTAACACCACTCATGATGACATGGCTGACCTTGTTAATGGACTGAAGTACGCATCACGTTTGCCTTCAAAATGCAAAATATTTGGTGGAGATTTTGATGTGCCCAATATCTTTTGGACCTCTTTTACAGCCACCGCAAATCAAGCAGAGTTTCTCAAAGCAAGTTTTAGCACCTGTCAGACTAGACTACAAGTTAGATCTCAGTTTTACAGCAGGCATCTCGTCTGCTACAGTTTCCTCCTGGAACTGTTTTCAGGACGTTATCACAACTTGGTCAACTTCGTATTTGACCCAAGAGCCGTAAAAATGTCGAACAACATATATTGCCCTCAAATTAAGTTCATCGACTGAAACATGTTCATCACTCTTTCGAGATTCTTGGGGTGGGACACAGTCATTCTGACCCCTGATCCTAGTACTACAACCGGAGTATTTGATGGAAACGTCAGGCTTCGCATAAATATCTCAATCACGGAAAGATCAAAGCTCAGTTGTATGTGCGGTAAAGGCAGGATTCTCGCTCCAAAGAAACAAATAAGCCCAGAAGTCTCAAATCGCGGCACCCAAAAACACACGATCCCTCTCTTGTCGTGCAACTGCATGAAATGTTTGACATTATAGAACATAAAACCAAAATGCTTCACCTAAATGATGAGTTGATGCGGTTACTGAAATGCAGGAACTGTACTAGAAACCCTATTATCTCAGTAGTAACAATGTAGAACAAAACTACCGTAGGTGATCCTGTTACAATCTGTGGGGTCTTTAATTCATATTTTGCTGCTCCCTTCAACATTGAAGGAAATATATTACTCCTACCCCTTCAGATAAATGCAATTACGTTGTTAAGTCATGTTCTTGATGATGCAGTAAAAATACGCTCTCAATTAGCCACTATCCAACCTTCTCATCTTCCTGGTCCTGATGGTATTCACCCTGTTGCTCTCAAACATGGAGGGGAAGACATGCCTCTTTTTCTGCTTAATATTTGTACACTTTCTCTAACATTAGGATCCTTTCTTCCCCAATGGAAAAACCTATATGACCAGTTGAAACAGTTGTCTCCCGCTTCGCCGGGAATTGCAGGTTGGTTTGGTACTAAGGTGGCCACTATTTCGCATCATTTTATATTATCATCCATTTGCCAGCGTTGATGTCTACTCTCCGAACGTTGCGATCATCACACAACTGGAAAGATGTAAGACATGATATTTCTGAAATCATACAAAGACACTGGCATTGAATAAAGCTCACCATGTGTTGAAAATTCGCACCGTCCTGGCTGATGATGGGAAGTTCAGAGATGACCGTAGCCAGATAACCACATTTTGCTGGACGAGCAAATTTCGGGAAGCTTCAAATTCCTTCATTGCACGAATATGAGCGAGCGAGAGCATAAACTGTTGAAACGGATTGGGAACCGTAAACCAAGAATGGCGTGGTCTATCCCTGTCACGGATGATTCAGTATACCACAACCTTGTTTGGTGGCTAGCTCGGCTTGTTGATCCCACTGTAGAGACACTCTCGGTTTGCCACGTATTCTAACTATTTTGCTATTCACTTTGATTGGTGGCCTTATAACATTGTTTGCATGCATGTCTGCGTTCTATTGTTTGTTCGACCGTTCAAGGTCAAAATAATAATAACAATTTCTGGTCGTTTGCTTCCGGTTTGTCGTGCTTTGCTTACAGCTCGCTTTCCCAGTCCACTTGCAATAAACGTTGTTGCCCAGTATTTCGGTTTTCTGGTTGAACCATTGTGAAGGATAGACACGGCTCTAGACATAAACGTTCCAGTCTTCTACAATTTGATGGGCCCGACTAACAATCCATTCTCTTTCAGCACCTGTTTCAGCTTACTGCGATTTGTTGAGAACCTGTAATAATTAGCTCCCTTTCGGCAATTTTTTTTGGTTGACCGCAACAAACTAATGAACCCTAAATTTAGTAAACCCAGTAAATCGTTGTTATTTCTGGGCAGTTATTTAACATTTTATTATTTTATTTATTATTTGTTCATATATATATATATATTTGTTCGCATATATTCCCCCAGCTTTTCCGTTAGGTTTTATGTTGAGTATATATTTCTTTCATTTTCGCTCTGTTTCGCAATAGACAGAGAACAGAAGCCGAGAACTGGAGCAGTCACCATTACTGTTTCTCCGTTCTTAGATATGGAACCCGTCTTGTGGTCTATGCAATTGAAGGCGAAGTTCTGAAACCAGCGCATCACTGCAGATCAAGCAAAATTAAGCCAACTTTTGGCTCAGCTTCTTAAAATGATCACAATGCAAGTACATGGCATCCTGCTGAATTTACCCACTGAACATAGGTACGAAACTCTTAAGGGGGCTGTTATCAAACGGACCACGCTGTCTGATAGATGGAGGTTGCAACAGCTCTACAAATCTGCAGTTGGGGGATAAGCGACTATAGGACTTTTTGCTTCAGATGCAACGGTTGCCAGGCCCCTCATCCATGAATGGGGCACTCCTTACGGAGTTGTGGATGCGGCTTCTCCCAGTCAACACACAAGCTATCCTCATAGCTGCTAAGATACCGTCCTTGTTGGATGCAGCACAACTGGCAGACGAGATACAGGACCGTCTTTGTACCGGTTTGTCTGTCTTACCCACGGCAGTGACCAGCCACACAACAGAGATTCCAAAGAGTCCTGACCTTTCACCATCGCAGGGACTATCCTGTCCGCCGCCGCCAAGTGATTAGCGTACTGTCTGTGCAGAGATCGCAGCCCCCTATGGAATTTTGTTCATTTCAAGACACGTCCGCCCTCCCATCGACGCCGGAGTAAGTTCCCAAGTAGACGCCTTCAAACATCGAGTGATTTGTTTTGGTATCACAAATTCGGCAATCGGGCGAGGCTTTGCGTCGCACCGTGTAAATGCTTGAACCAGGAAAACTCTCAAGCCGGCCCATAAGGGCGACGAACGTGGCCAGCACTCTCCTTAGCATTAGTCCCCTTCACTTCACTGACTTAAGTTCAAAGACCACTTTCCTGGTCGATACTGGGGCGGAAGTTAGCGTGATTTCCCACGGTTCGGCGAGGCGACCTCCACCCTCTTACTCGTGCTTCGTACCGCCAACGGCACGTCCAGTACTACCTACGGTCAACGCTCACTCAGGCTTGACCTCGGTCTCAGAGGAACGCTTCGTCGTCTCCGCAGTTGCGGCCGTACCCTTCGATGTTTCCAGGATCGACTTTATTTAGCATTTTGACCTCATGGTCGATATCCGCAGACGGGAGTTAATCGATTCTCGTACAAGGCTTAGCGTCCATAGTACCCAAGCATACGCAGAAGCCAGCAGTCCTCTTGTCCTTCAGATTGAAACTTCTCAACATTACGCATCTTTATTCTCGGATTTCCTGCAGCTCATCAGATCCACGAACGGGCCACTCCAAGTCACTTCCACTTGCACGCACCATATTAAGACCGAAGGTCCGCAGGTGTAGTGTAAACCGAGACAGTTGGCCTAAGGACAAACTTAAAATAGCTACAGTGGAGTTTGAACACATACTGGAAAAGGGAATAATCCGCCCTTCTAGAAGTTCATGGGCCTCCACACATCATATAGTCTAAAGCAAATCAGGTGGCCGGCGCTCTTGTGGCGACTATCGTGGCCTCAACATGGTCACAGTCCCTAATAGGCATTCGATCCCCCACATCTAGGATCTGACGACTTACCTTTCTGGCAGAACCTTGTTCGGGAAGGTGAATTGAGTTCACAAATGCCACCAGATCCCAGCAGAGGAAACGGATATCCCCAAAGCGGCCGTTATCACGCTTTTTGGCTCATTCGAATTCCTTCGAATACCATCCGGCTACAGTAACGCTGTAAAAACCTTCCAGCCTCTCATCCATGATGTATGCAGAGGCCTGGATTTCGTCTACCCCTACTTAGGTAACATACTAGTGGCCAGTACTTCCGAAGACGGACACCTACAACATCTGCTTTCTCTGTTTGTCAGGTTAGTTCAATACAGACTAACCGTCAATCAGGCTAAGTGCGAACTTGGAAAAAGTGGCATGAAATTTTTCAGCCAAATTATTTCCGCTTCCGTATTTAAGCCTTGTCGGCTGAGGCGGAGGCCGTCAACGATACTATTCGGCCAAATGGCAATCATCCGTTTCACGAGATTCGCCTTCGAGGTCGTTCAAAAGGCAAAAGGTTCTTTTGGCGCGAATCCCCGATTTTCAAATATTTTTCGAAATTTTAAAATCAAAATTTCAGACAAAGTATCTACAGTACATCAATTGTAAATAAGCGTCGTTGATAGAAAAATTGGA
>LUCH01018215.1:0-16817 GCA_013368495.1 Paragonimus heterotremus
GAGTGAGTGGGACAGTTAACATGTAGTCTCCTGACCGGATGTGGGGTGAATGGATAGCTAGGATTGAGCCATCGGGTTTGGCGCAACATACTGAACGGTTACAGTTTGAACGCAGAGTGTCGAACAAACGGGTTGAAGTTTGGGTGCCTTTATAAACAACAATCTAATCTACTTGAATAGGATAACCGTCATCAGAGCGCTTCTTGCACTGACCAACCCAAACTTTCACCATGCGCACCCGGGTTATGATTTGATTTGAACTTGATTGATTTACTTAGTGTAATAACTGGATGGGTTTTGTATCTCAATCAGTTATATGTGTGAGTAGCACAGATAGGATGTTTAGGTTGCTACGGTTTATAACTTCCGACTTAATGCAGTTTGCGTTAATGGTTATCGATTGGTACCAATAATTTTAAGCTGATTCATCGGACCGGAGTTTTTTTTTATACACGACACAGCTATTGTAATTTAACTCGCAGCACTCTCCAAAATCTTCTTCTGGTGACGCCCACCGAAACGTTTGGGTATGCTTATTGTACATATTTATTGTCTGAAAATTGAAGTGGGCTGTGAGCTGTTATGGTGTACCTAACCACCCAATATTATATGCCAAGATATGTCTATTTAAAACTGATCGTGTTTGGGATTGACACTTAATAAATGAGCGTAAAAGTATGAAGTGTATATTTTACAAAGGTGCGACTGTCGTCAAATCGCTTTCATACCTGAAATACAAATGGTTATGCAGACTTTATTGGTTTTCGAACCGTTACAGTTTCCAACACAACTAGAGTGGATTGTGAAAGTTTTGCACCATCGTTCCCAAGGTTGAGGACGTAGTTACTGACATGCTTGATGGTCAAAGGGAACCTCCTCATATACCTTATTACGGCCATCCTGGCTGACGTCGCTTACCATTTAGTTCTTTTTAGGGTTGAGATCTTTTGAAAGTGAAGCTCTTCTCTACTCAATTTGGTGAATGCATTAAGAGTTTACCTTAGTCATCGCTACATGTAAGTAAATTGTTCTATGCTTCTTATAATAAAAGCTGGCCGAACAGGGGGCTCCCTCAGTAGAACAATTTTGCTTTGCTTTGTGAATAACTGAATTTGATCTCAAAAGAAATTAAGCATATATAGGTTCAGATAAATTTGTTATATCAATGGGTACAACACAGATTTTAACTTAACTTTCACGGAAGACAAGGACTAACCAGAATAAACGAACAAGCTATATTAATCCCTATTGGTCAGCTGACACACTTACTGAAGTATCGAAATTATTGTGGGTAAACTATGAATGGAAATTGAAAGCAGTTTGACTAGCAATGGTAGTTTCCATAAACCAAAGCACAAAACTGCAAATTCCTTGCTCCAGGATTATCGTGGTGTGTAAAAGCGTACATAATATTATTGAGGCAGATACCCCCTATGTCGCTTCGATCGGCAGAAACCTTAGTGTCATCCGAATTTCGGGCTCACAACAGATGGCTTAAATCGCACAAACCGTAATCTATTATGTGAGGATTCCATTGTGCCCACTTGTGAACCGACCACATTGAGCCAGTATGCGGCGTATTTACAAATTTCAGTCATGTAACAGTATCTCTTGATCGGAATAGAGATAATTGGCCAGAAACTGCAATTTACGATGGACTCTGTGTTTTTATTATCGGTGTGGATGGCTAGGTGAATGTAATAGAAAGGTTGACACATCTGACAGGGGGTACGGTGTGAACTGATGAACACTCCGAAACTACTCTACACAGGGTTGTTTACACATTTGTAAATCAATATAAACCACTGGATGGACACTCAGAATGGAAGGCTACTGATGACGGGAAATTCGCTACCAACGGTGACAGAAAACAGTACTAGCTACCGCTTGACTGGTGATAAAACCCACAGAAAGTACTTAAGGTGCTTGAAACATTGCACTTCGTGTCTGGTGGTCTGCACAAAAGTTGCACTCTGCTCGTCATTGACCTCGAATAATTTATAGTTATCGCGAAGCCCTTTTAGTGATAAGGTGAAGTAGTACATCAACGTGTAACGACGAACCATTCAGCCTTCAATCATTTTATAAGGAACTGCTTGGGTAGTGATATTTCGAAATATCCTCCACTGAGAAAGACATCGTTAAATAATGAACGCCTATTTGCTAGGAAAGTCGCATCTTGAAATACTGTTTTTGAAATTGAGGCATAAAGAGCATTTTTATCTTTTTTGGAGTGAAAACTATTGACAGTTATTCGGAAACCTAGTCGAGAAATAATGCTTTGAGATTCTGCTGTACATTTAATGACCACTATTGTAACAGTTTGTCGACAGTTGGTTGAAATCCAGGAGTTGAAAAATTTGGACTACCTCACTGATATTTGGTGAATGCTAGTTATCCAAACGAGGCAAGTGTTCTTGATCAGCGTGTAAAGTCTCAGGTGTAGTATTCCGCGGTGTGGTACTCATGTAGTTAATAAACTTCACATGGTATATCAAAGAAAGGCCGGTAAGCACAAAAGTACCATATTACTGAGACTCTAAATATTCATTCAGCGGCTTTTTTGACGTTTTCGTTCGAGAATTTGTCAGGTTGACATGGTTGCCATAATTCCCGTAAAAATTCTCCTTCATCAGCAATTTGTAAAATACTGCTGTGAATGTGACTAACCACATGAATTGTTCATAACAGGAATAACAATGTTCGATATTTCTTTGTCCATAATGAACTTTCTAAACGCTACTAATTCAGTGTGATACCGTCCGACATAATTTTGAGTGGAACCTTCTCATAAGGTCCATTAGGAAAGATTTATAATCAACCTTATATGTGTTGACTACACCAGAATATATATCGGTTTGTTGGACAGTCGGCGTTCATTTTTTCAAACTCACTAAGAATCTGCCAAACTTCGGACACTAGTCAATATAATACAATGAATGGAAAATATTAGTATGTGAAGCAGACTAACGGTGATTTTTCGGGAATTTTGTCTTTCATTTGCTAATAAAATAATAATAAACAGTCACATTACTTAGTCGTGCTGATGTAGAAGTTGCGATTATGTTCTGCCTTGCGTCACCCAAAACCAGCCTACCCGGAGTTAGGCATTCCGTAAGCACGCTGTTTTAGTTAAAAATTGTAAAGGTTCATCAGTTTCCACAATGTTGATTTCTGTACAGAATAAAAGCTGTTACATCGTTATCTCGTTAAAATGAGAAAAAATTAGGATAGAAAAAAAAATTTTGATCAGTAAAATTGGTTTCTGTTGCAAATCGAACATTTTTATTCACGGTCGAAGATGGAACTAAGTTATGAGAGTCTTTAGAGAGTTGGAGAATTATCGTCGTCCTGTACGCGTGCTAGTTTTACTATTGTATGGGACGTCCATCGGAATTAGCCCAAAGTGATTGGCTAGGAAAATAACGTACTGCGTTTTTCTAAGGTTGTCAGGAAGTAAAGATTATATGATTTTAAGCTGTTTTGCGAACTGCAATAACGGACGGCCGTTAAACGAATCAATGGTGCAAAAAATGGGAGGAAACTCGTTGGAGTGTAAAGGCTTCAATAACAGAATGCGTACTGTGAAAAAGAAATGTAGTTTATTTCAAGTATAAAATGCGGATCAGACCAGACAGACGTTGAATGGCTTGCACACTTGCACTGAACAGTTCTGAGTCCGTACGGAAGATAACATACAAACCTAAGTGTTTATAAAAAATCAACAGTTTTGTCGTCAACATCCTAAAAATATGTTTCAACTCCAACGGTCGGTGCGAATTAGAAATATCGGTTGTTTATCGTATAGATCAACGGTGAAATATACCATTTTCAGCGGTCGATGTCATGAATTAGTTTGTGGACAGATACATTTTGTTTCTAGAATAGTACAAGGAATTTGGATGTTCCTGCACTGACAAGGTTTCTTCCGAGTATGTGTTTTGCATGATTCTGTAAAATAGTGCATTCCACAAGCTCAAAATGTTTCGAGGCCTGACTTAGTGGAACAGATATAGTTGAATAAACACAAAGTAGAATTCTTATTGCAATCAAGGATTTGCTAGAAAAACAACAATAAATACATAGTTCGTAGTGAATCCTGTTCAAACCGGAAGAAAGAGACTAGTGATAGAGAAACAAGAATTTTAACCGTTGTCATCGATCATAAAAATTGATCGGTTATCGACTACCTCCGGGGCATTAACCATAACGTTTGATTTTAATACAACAAATTGGAGTCGATTATCTAAGTCAAATGTATCGTGATAATTACTTGTCATATATTGTGAATGTCCATTCTATGCGTTATGATTTAATGTATTTTTAACTGATCAGCTGTTAACTGTAGAACCTGTGAACTGTCCGGCATTTGAGTTTCTATTTTATGAACGACAGTGCAAGTGCAATTACGCCTGGCATACTGACCGAACACACTCACGCCTGATTTGTGTTTATATTCATTTTGTCTACTGACTATACAAGTCCTGTTTACTCCACTAGTTATGGAAGCAGAATCATTTGCTCCAACTACTGCAGTCATTCTGTTATCATTCTGAATGGTATGGCGTTGTGCCTAAAATAGTCATGATTATGTGGTAGGGGTAACTGTAATATTCTTATCGATTTTGTAATGCATCATTCACAACATACACTAACCAACTTGCGTGAACTTTTCACGCAATTAGTTCGTCCTTCATTAATTCAGGAACCGGTGGAAGAACTGACGTTAAATCTGATAAAAGCTTTCACCGCGAACGTTTTGCAGATTGGGCCTGATTTATCTGCAGACTCTATAGTCAAGATCTACTTTATTCAATCTGAGGATTCGTTTCAGCTTGGTTTGTCAAGTCTGGATGACCAGATGGATGTCGCGAATCGTTCTTCAAAGACTCAACACCAGAGGTCATAGAAGGTAACGCAAACCTTTAATGTCCGAGTGTCCGTCGGAAACAGTTACTGACTTTTCACGATTTTTCGATGAACAATCTCATTCATTCACTATCGGCATCAATGTTCAAACTGTGAATGCGTAAAATGCAACGGAATTGAACAAAAAAACGAACCGGTTTCAGTCGTAAATACCAATTATTTGTTTGTGGACTATAATCGGCAATATGTGTTGGGAAGTGAACCTGTGTACCTGTCAGCTTGACGCAACCCTCACATATCAACATGTAAGCCGTTGTATAGGAGTGTAGGTACCTGAGAGTAGACACGCTATGATTGTCACTATGCTGGTGGCATCAGCTGAAATTGCCTTTCATATTTTCGACGAAATTATTACCTTAGTTGAAGTTACAAATTGAAGCAAAGGTGACACCAACCATCTTCTGTTTATCGGCAATGTGGTGAATGACATCTCACTTGGTTCCGTTCATGCAAACTAAGAGCTTGTTTTCAGTGTGACAAAAAAAACGTATATCCTCTGATCTCTATTCTATGGATGTTCGAATAATGGTTCTCTGTAACAGACAAACCAAACAGACAACGAATTCCTTCATGAAGACAGTCAGATTTGAGGTCACCCTATTCCTATGTTAGCTAGAATGTGCACAAACTCTTCGCGATACGTTACAGGAGGCCATCATTGAGCTGCCTTGTTTGAATGCGGCTTCACATGTAACCATCATTTCTAAGGAGACAGCACAAGTACTTGTGTTGTGATCCAAGAACGCGAATGGCACAAGGGTTGTTTATTCGACAAATCAATAAATTGGTTAGGCGTTTAAACAAGATCAGAAACAAAACCACTCATTTGCATGCGGTATTCGGCCCCAGACAATCTCGGCTGCCACAGACGTCAATGCTCAGTTCCTTTAAGTAGCAGAGACCATTATGGGCGCTGCTGCACTCTGACGTTCCTTCCTGCATCTTTCCTGCGACTTGTACGATGTCAAAACATATGCTGTGTCACAAGGTCGGTCAGGGCGAGGGTCAACCAATTCCCGAGAAACTGTTTACGATCGAGGCCAGTCCGGTGCCAACATCGAAGAGGACGTTGCGACAGTTTCTTGGTCACGTCGAGTTCTACAGCCGTTTCATCATGAACTTCAATGAACTGGTCAGCCCGTTGTACGAAATTCTGGGGAAGGATTGCAAAGTTCACTGGACAGATAAGGCTAATCAAGCGTTCGTCGAGATCCAACAATTGATGAAGGAGGGACAGTCGACCCTGAAGTTGCCGGTGACTGGACAGAGCTTCGTTGTTGCGACGGATGCGAACGATGTGGGTATCGGAGCTGTACTGAAGCAGGAAGGCGGTATTGTGGAATATGTCAGTGGAGTATTAACTCCTGCTGACCGAAATTACTCAACGACAGAGAAGGAGTGTTTGGCGATTGTGTGGGCATTGGATAAATGGAGGCCTTATTTGTTCGGCTGACGTTTCCATGTGGAGACTGATTACAAACCGTTGGAATGGATTGATTCGACGAAGGATCCCCGAGGGAAACTGGCTCGTTGGGCATTGCGATTGCAAGAGTATGACTTCACAATTGGCCATGTAGCTGGTAGAGGGAACTATGTTCCCGATCTGCTTTCCCGAACGCAACACATGGATGATGTTCACAAGGACGCGATCGGAGTCAACAGTATTGAACTGGAAAATGACCACGAGAAGTTACGTGCAGCGTAGTGGGCAGACTTGACAATCCGAATGGTGATTGATCAACTTCTATCGGGAGAACAACAACCATAGAACGAGGAAATTTCGGAGGTGACATCCTTCAGAACGCATTGGTCGGAATTGCGGTTGAATAGTGCGGGAATTTTAATGCGCCCACTGTGGGATGGAATAAGCGTGCCTGTTGTACCGACGAAGTTGAGAGAGGCAATTTCGAAGGAATGTCATCAGTTGGCTCATACGGGATGTCATCAAACTTATGAAATGCTGAGGTAAGTGGCATATTGGCCGGGAATGAAGAAGGACGTTAACAATTATGTACTTGCGTGCCCGAAATGTCAGCTGTTGGAGAGATCCAACTACTCCAGTCAGTATCCTACACAACCAATCCCAGTCACGGAGATGGGGGAATTATGGTCGATGGGCGTAATGGGTCCCTTCTCATTAACCACATCCGGAAATCAATACATCATAGTGATGACGGAACATTTCACAAGGTGGATCGAAGCAGCCGCACTTGATTTAACACAAACTTGACAGAAAGCGCGATAAGCCCAGTATACTATTGAGCGTTTATTCATCTCCAGGAAGAAGGGAACCTATTTTTCCTTGAGTAGCGTGAATCATTAAGTTGAATCTCCTTGGTACTAACTGGACTGATGAACTCAATTTGCTAGATATTACATTCTGTCTAGCTTGTAACAGATCCGGGTTCAGTACGACCGATCGGCATCTGCCTATCAATATTTCGGAAACTCAACTGCTTACCACAATCAAACAGATATGTTTCTATCTATAACGAAACTAGTCATTGGTCACATATGACGTTAAACAGACGTACTATCTAAAAAATGCCTTTGAGAATTGAGACTGAGTATTTAGTAAACGGAACATGTCTAACTCCGATAACCTTACAGTCAGTTCTAGCTGATGATATCCTGTAATCTCTACGTACCAGTCGATTTGTATAGTACGAGAGTGGTTTCAGTATAGGTGACCGTTTTCTCTAAAGTGATGCACTGTTCTTCTAATTGCAATTTACTAGTATGATACGGTTCCAGCATGATATTCAGTGCAACCCAATTTGCTCAAAACATTTTCTTTAAACAGTGCTAATTTCCAAAGGACAACGCACTTCAATCTGAACAACACTTGTGAACGAGGTGTCCATGCCTATTTCAACAATGCAACAGGATGCCCTCATCGCGACAGTGGTATACAGATAAAATGGCCGAAGAAGGCATGTTGACAGAACGTGGAAAAACACGGCTCAATAACACAACCATAACACTAAGACGCGCCAAACAATGTCTATCGTTTTGATGGCAAACCTATGAACTACCACGTCGGGGTCCACAAATGATGCGGTAAACCTAGAAACACAGCTAGATGTACCCCCAGATTCTATGGGAAAATTGCTAGTTTTCGATCACTCTTCTACCAGTTAGTAAATCTGTGTTGCCCATGAAAAGAGATTTCTATTGTTCCTAGTTTGATGAGAAAATCGTAATAGCACAATCCGTTAGGGAAATATGGTATTTTCACCTCTTCCATTTGCATTCATTGTGCGGTTTGGTTCCCTGCACTGCGCTGTCTCTCAAACACTGAAACGCTTACGGAGACGTTTATCAGTGATCTGATGTTATGGATCGTTGGCTGCGGTGGCGACATTACTAAGACAGTTGAGTGGAGAGAATTGGCCTGAAGTGTGCGTTCACTCTCGTGCCAGCTAGTCTGGGTGTGGTTACGACGGTGTGCTAAGTCCTTCGGCTAATCCGACTGGTTTAGGAGGCCTGATTTTTGGGTAAGCCCTTTGGTTTTGACTCCCGATTATTTGTCTTGGTCTAGACTTCGGGCAAGAATGATAAGTGTCAGGTCTCTGATTCACGTTTATGTTACAAACATGTGTTATCCACCATGCTGACGTTCATGTCGCAAAGCAAAAGCGTTAAAAACCGTATTAATTCATAGCGCAGGTACAGTTACGTCGTCACCCTATCCATGCACGCAGGGTTTTGAACGTCCATGAACGCGCTCATTAATGTGCGACCTGGAAGAAAGTGGAGGGCACCGAACGTCATTGGGCAAAGAGTCCAGACCCTACGAGTTATTAAACATGAGGATGTTTGTACACGTATTAAGTAACACAAGTTTTACGGGGTTGGATCGTTTACCCTACTGCGTACAAATGCTATGTTTTATGTGAATGACCTAGTTCTACAAATATCTTGGCGATAACAGTGTTCATCTGTGCGATCTCGTTTTCGGCCGATATATTGCCTTCGAATGTATCAGTCTTACTTCGTGACTATGGGTGTCGGGCCAGCAGTTTGCAGACGACAGCACATTATAGACACGCGTCCGTCACCTGGAACGTGTCCGCCTCGGTATCTCTCTAATCAAGACAGCAACATAGCACGATTTGGAATACGCTTTGTAAAGCAGCCAGAACACTATAAAACCAATGTGACATTGGTTATATTCACTGTCCGTTTTACGGTTCAGTATATATAAAACAAACAGATTTTAATACAGTTGCGTCCGCTGAACGGCAGCCAACTGTCCGACTCTTTTAACATGCGGTAGCTTGACAGACATAAAAACAACCATAGTGGATGAGAACGAGTCATCACAAACTTGGGTGCAGTTAGGTGCCACACTGGCTGATCCTAAAGAAGGGCCGGAGTTGTCACAAGCTGAGGAAAGGTCTCAGGTGAGAACAGGATTGCACACCAAATAATCGCTGTTCTTAAGTCCACAGGAGAAAACTGCATCAACAGGTTTTTTCGTCCCCTTTCTCCCAAGAAGAGGAACATATATTTAACAAGTACTGATACGGAACCGTGTAACAAATCTGGTTGTCAGCAATTGGTTTACTATGTCTCGCTCCATATCAGTATTGCCTCTTATGTCAGTTCTTCTTCCACCCAGAAACGGTGTAACCGTAACTCCCGCGGATTTTTTTCCGCACATTTTTGCCATATAACCCTTTCAGGTATATCTAAAACTAGAAACAAACTAACAAGATTCAGATAACTGCTCAGGAAGCTTCCTTAGTAAATAATATACTTAGACATGAGAAAAACAGGCAAATTACATTAGTTGAGTCTGCGTGACTATTTACAAAAACGACTAAGCAGTTTCAGATGTCACCAGTTTTTTAACATTCTTCCTAGTAAATTTGTTTTAACTTACTGGCTTTCCGAAGCAAATGTTATTTTTCTAGTATATCTATTTGAAAACCACACATCACCTTGCACAAAAATGTTAAAAATGAAACTGACATTTTCGATAGAGATTCTGGGATTTAGATTGTTTGAAACTGACGATGACCCACACTTGATCACAGCCTTTGCATTCCAATAAGCCATCTGGCTAGCCCATTTTGAAAAGAAGCAATAAGCTCAAGTTTTGTCTCTATTAAAACTCATCAGTAGTGCATATCCTCGTCCGGACCGAAATTTACACTCCGGTCCCCATGCTTATTACATCAGCGTATTATTCACAATGTTACTAACCCCACAATAGGCATGACCAAATTATCATATCCAAACGCTCAACCACAACTTTGTGTGAATAGCATTCAACGCGTCGGTTCATTTCAAAAGAATAATAGACAGAATGGCTTTGTTCAGTCCGATCAGTGACTGTGTGATAACGGTTTCTCAGTTAGGTTAAAGTTACTGTATTCACTGAACCAAGAGAGCATGATTTGAATCTTCCTGTCAAAATGCGAATGGCTGCGATCAAATGTGGGTTTGTTCACTTTGAATTTCCAATGAGTTTTCCCAAAAATTCGCACAGTATCAGCTATAAATCGATATTCAAAGAGAATCATGAATGATCCCTATTGACTTTCACAATCACGTGATTAACAGTGTAAATCAAATGCGAGGTATACAGTGTGACACAATTTGAACAATGTTTACTCATGAGATCTTTGAAAAAGAGTGTTCCGCCAAATGAGTTTACAAGATACACACTGTAAGCTCCAATTAATTACTAGGAGGTCAGACAAAAAACATGAATGTGGGATTTTAGTGGCAACATTTCTTTCTTGGCTCAGAACCTACGCTAGACCAGATGGATCAGTCACAAAACCAACCTGCCTAAAATATTACGAAATCTGTGACTGGTTCGTCTGGGCTGACGAAACTACTGTGTTAAGAACAAAACTCTCTGAAGAACCTAGTTATAACCTGTCTGCAACTGGTTCTGAAATCATGAATTACTAGTCGGTCTCAAGCAAATCACAACCAATGTTGAATACATTTCAGGTCACACAAAACTTATAGTGAAGTCGTAAGAGAAACTCTAAAAGCGAAGCCATCTATTCTTTAATTACATTCATGCAATGCATGGACCAAAATAATTCACTCTGTCTGACCAATTGGAAGTGGAGAAGTCACAAGTCTCTGGAAAAATATATGACAATTCAGCAACCTGTACTTAAAAGCTGACGGAAGATTTATTAATAAATTAGGAAGAGGTTAATTCAATCCTCCATTAACAACACAGAATTTCGTAGCTCTTGCCTGATTGAAAATGACATGAAGGGGAAAATGAACTGGTAGTTCTTGTTTCTAAAACAAGCTGTCAGGATTCTGTTGTAAACCATCCTAAACGATACACTGGTGTGATCTTAATATCAGAGTGCACTCGATAAAATCGGATTCTCGTCCCGGTTATAATTCACACGGAAATCTTGGTCCCAAATAGTACTGCGACTGTCCTCAAGCCAAAAGACGCGCTCAAAATACAAAGCTTTGTTCCGCTCCAAAACGGGATGCAGATAGGGCGACAAGTACAAGGTATTTATAGGGCACATAATGACCACACATTCCCAAAACATCAAGAGGACAGTTGCCGAAATAAAAGGTTAGGATCGCTAATGAGCATAGCGGTATAAAATGTCTCAACCAATTTGAACAGTTCCGCTAAGTAAGACTGAGTCAATCGTTTTTTTCTTCTTCACGGCAGAGGCGCCTTGGGACGCTAACAGAGTGGGCACCCTAACAGATTCAATGTTTGAGAAGAGTTAAACAATTCTGCTTGTGCGAATGCTGACGATGCGTAACATAGTACTTACAAATTAATTGATTGTAGTTAGCTCAATTAAGTTATAAAATGAATTGTCAGAGTTCAGGTGTGTGAAAATTTTTTAAGTTATTGTGTCCAGTGACAGTATCTGAACCTCTTCTCTTTTTCAGAACAAAACATATCGCATAGTACCGAGATGTTGTCGAAATATTATTGGAGATTGGTTTCGGCTACGGTCTTTTGGAGCAAGAAGCAGACCGCGTACATAAACAAGACTTTACGGGGAATGTCATAAATAATCGTCTTCCTGTAGACTACTATGCATTTAGAATAGATACTGTTGTGACCACAGCAGATGCTCGGTCTGGAAGGTTATCTGTTGCACGAAATCCCTTACGAGTTATGTGATAACACAGAACAATCAACGAATACATTTATTTACATGGCTGACGTCCATCTGTGATCGTTGGACAGCAGTGTATCGTCATTCGTCTTGGTAGTACGGTTGCAAAAGCTGCTTGTAGTCTGTCGTCTTCCTGGAGTTAAAACCTCTCCCTTATTTCCTGAGCGTTCGCGCCATACTACTCGCAAACGAAAGTGCTTGTTATACAACAGTATAATTGTTGAAACTTTGGATTCCCGCTGGATTTGAACCAACTGCAGAAACATCATTCCCAAGCGCTCTATATGCTGAGCTACGAATCCACGCAGAGATCCGAATTTTGAATTAGTCGTTCACCTGTCTCACTGTGTCATAGTAATCATCAAATAATCCGGTATGTTGACTTCCTCGACAGAATGCTTCAAGCAACTCACGCTAGAACCCACCACCGTAAAATAGGAGTGCTGAAATCGTAGTACCTCTCAATAGGTTTCCATAGGTATCCGTTCAGTGGAGACACGTTTGCAAAATTCACGGCTTCAGTTAGATTAGATCCACCAACGGCAACAACACAATTAACGGCGGTGAGCGCACTGTCAGCTGAGCTAGCGGTTGTTTTAAATGACAAATTCTGTCGATGTGTACATTAAAAGTGCGAAGGATACTGCTTGCTAATATATAGTCTCAAACTGTGCACTTTCAAGCGAGTTGTCGAAAGAAATGTGGATCATGTGGATACCGGTATCTGAAGTATCTCATGACGTAACAGTTTGATGAACAGTTTGACTGGGTTAAACAAGTTGCTGCGTGCTACGGGATGAGTTTCCTAACCAAGAGGACTGGATTCCAGCTGATATGTTTTGCTGACAATGTTTCCTGCGTTTTCGCCTATATCAGAACTGAAGCGTGTATTTCGGTGTGCACGCCAACACAACGGCAGCTGAACTGGTAAGTAGCGTGAGAGATATATACTATAAGATATAGGACAGAATTATGTGGATACAACGTAATCAGTGAGCTAAGTAAGATACAACTCAGATCTTTTGGAAAACTATTCACCTTTATACACAAATTTGGGTTTACTTTTTGATTGGTTTTAAACAACTCAAACTATGTTGGCGTGCATTTCCGGGTAACCTTCTTTGTCTATCTGAGAAAATACTGTCGTGGTCATGTTTTTAGAAACGTTATGATCACCTGTTTGAAATCTGGTATACCGGTTTCGTTCGGTCGTAAATTACTCAGAGGGACACTCTGTCACAATGAGACTTAATCCTGACGCGGTGTGGCGCCTTGGCCACTTCTTCGACCAATTGTGCTAAATTGGACGGCTTGACGATCACATTGGCAGGGTCACACATATCAAGTGGGCCAGTAGGTACAGGTCTGACAAATCACAGTCTCATGGCCCTGTAGAGGGTGGGGATTTCACAGACAATGTTGATTTAGGTGGACTGTCACTCATCCCTTTGCGGTACGGGCTCTTGAACGAAAGGCTTCGGTTGATAACCTTAATCATTATTCTTTCTAGATCACAGCATCCTGGCAGTATCTCAGCCTAAATACAACCATGAATAACCACAACAGCAGTAATTCCATACAGCATCGACCGTCTCGCAGGATAAGCGGGGTCGCCTTATCTGCTATGTACAACAGGGCGGATAAACGGAAACATGCTACTACTGTTCTGTCAAATTTAGCTCTCAGGCTCCTCCAGACTCCCATTTCTATTAATTACTCTGCAGAGTTCACAACAAATATAGCTAATCATAGTATCGTTGTCTTGGTAAGCATTATCTCTTAACATCCAGCCTCAAGTCCGTCATTTCTTGCTTAGGCCTAGAAGCCGAACTTATATATATATATATATATATATATATATATATATATATATATATATCTGCTTTCAGCGTTCGCGCTATAAAGCATATAGGTAAACTGACTGTTCTCGCACAAAATTAAGATTCGTCGAATGTCGATATCTGCTGCATTTGGGGGATAAGAATCCAGGGAAAGTAGTAAACGTATGAAACTAACGACACCTGCACTGTCTACTCGATATTGGTTATACTCCACGGCTGACTCTACGTCCATCTCTACCGGTCAGGCTGTAGTAGATCTAGCCCTCAACACGACGGTCGTAACCGCCCTGGTAGACTGAATTCATGTTAACAGTAGACTTTGTGCCGTTTGCTTGACAGGTTCTGCTAAGACCAGCTCTAGACGCAAAATCCTCAGAAATCTTTTTGTTATATCTGCTTATGCTTCAACTGACTGTAGTGACGTCGATGTCAAGAACTTCTTTTACTCGGATCTGATCGCCATCTTTCAGTCGACACATGCTTCCGATAAAGTCATTCTACCTGAATATCTGAACACCCAGGTCGGCCGCCTTGGTTAGGGTAAATTTCTTTCACGTGGCAGGTTTGGGATAGCATTACGTTGCTCAAAAAATGGTGGGCAACTGTTACAGCTTTGGACCGAGCATAAACTATTTATAGCCAGCACTGGTTTTAGGCATCTTGCACGTCATTACAATACCTGGTGCCTACTTTCGTTAGATCAGACCTGGCCTCAGATAGACCACATAACTGTTAGTTATAGACGGCAGGGTTCCATTCAATACTTTTGTTGCTATTGGAACACACACTTGTATTTAGATTATACGTTGGTACGTTACTTTTTGTGCACACTTTTGATGAGCAACGACCTCACCGAAAATAACGATTGGCTGTTGAGAAACTGGCTATACCGTCAGCAAAGTATAAATAATGGACGAATCGTTCGTGAAGTAATTGCACTTAACGAAGTGATGCGATTAAAACAGTAAGGAATATATCTTGCCAGTGACGTAATACAATCACTTACAGCTCGGTTGTTTGTTTTCAGGGTGTGAACACCTTGATGATGAATGTCTGATTATTGAAGTAGCCGTTTTTAGTATTCAGGTCTCCTCACTTCAGTTCTTGTTTTCTATTCTTGCTCAGGGCTTGCTTTTCTTTCTTCACGACTTTATGGCAATTATGCTTTATTGAGACCACCGATTTACTGCTTTCTATGATGAGGATGACGAAAAACACTTTGGCGTGCACCCAAAGCCTGTATCCTTTACGTTTAGTTGGAATCGGTTTGTTTGTACGTCTCCTGTTTTTCTACAGTTTACTTAGAGTTTCGGAACCCTCCGAATTTGCTTTTGGTTTAGCAAGCACTTGGTAAGATCCACTTAGCTTGAGGGTTAACATCTTCTGATTTCTAAATCCAACTAACAAAAACATTTGCTGTTCAAATGAGACTGCGGCAGATGACAACGATCTCAACAACCTGACGAAATTTGACATGTGAGTGTGATGCTGAAATAGAATTTAGAGTAAACAGAGGAGACTTACACAACACAGGGGAGAATATTCACATAACGGGTTCTGAAGTTAACCGAATGTTATGAGCAACTGTCTAGTTCGAATTTCATGTGTATGCTCGTCGTTCGAGTCTTTGTGTTTCATCAGATTTTTTGTGTAAAATAATAAAAAGACACAATTTGCGTGATATTTCCCGCAGTAAAATTTCGTACATTCTGATAACACATGGGTATGTGACTAGTTTTAAACAGCCCAGAATTCCACACAACGGAATTCATGGCTTAAGGAGTTAAACAGACGGAATCTGGAAATCAAAATTATGGAAACGCTAACTACCAGAGTAGCCGCATTGTCAACACAAATTGTTTGTGAACACATAGGAGAGGACCTTAAATTTTGATAGTCAAAGCCTCAGCAAACTGGAGTTTGTGTTTCCGGCTGCTCCAACAAATCGCCGAGAATGCGTCAGGGACTTTGAATCTGTGTCCTGATTGAATTTAGTGTATTCCAGTTGAGGGTGCCGGAAGCCGTCCACTTGGCATTTCTAACTGAGTTTTCAGCCATTTGGGAAAATGCTTCATGATACGAGAAGCTAACTGTCGGTTTCTCTTCCCTATGCAGTTTATACAGCAGACACAAATATTTGTATAAACAGCGAGAAAGGACAGACGTATACTGTTTGTTCAAAACCAGAGTGACTGGTAGAATTCTCGTTCCTTATGTTATACACAGTTTTGCAGCGTACTGCAGCTGTCAGACACTTTCTAGTCACTGTTGACCAGCTGTCTCCTAGGGACCAGATAAATGGCGTTGAGCTGGTTCTGTTTTGACCAACAATCCTGTGGTTACTTCAGTTACGTCTGCACAACCAAGGGTTTTCATGTTTTTACATTTGACAATCATGAGCGGCTAAATGTAGTAAGTGTATTAATTCGAGCAGTTTGTATTTCCTTCAAGTATGTATTCCTGTTAGGTTCGTTTGTTGTTAGATCATAACTTCCTCAGAGCATCGTTTATGAAAATTCCAGTGAGGTTTACTGCGAGATTGTGTTTCTCTTCTGTTTCGTAGACTGTTCTCACGCCTCATTCTCAGACAGAGTCTGTGTTACGAGGCAGGTTCACCAAAACAATCTAGTCAAGACATTGGTAACGGCTGATGAAATCAGTCATCATTGCAAATCAGTCAGGCCTTCAGTGACGGCTGACGAAATCAGACATCGACAAAGCACTGAGGGGCACGTCGGACCAACTGGCAGGAGACGCGAAAGTGAGCGAGGGTGTCGCGCTAGAAGGATTGGTGCAATTGAGCGTGGGTGTCACGCTAGCCCGAGAAACTAGCGTTTATGGAATGGGCCTTACTTGGCCACTTGGTAGCGAAGTGGCCTAAACAAGCGGACAGTGATTCAACAAGTAAATG
>LUCH01018216.1:0-16911 GCA_013368495.1 Paragonimus heterotremus
AGACCTCTTCGTCCCTCTCCCTGTTGCTCACATTCTTTCCCACTGTACGGATGAACACTACGAGCACATTTTTGTGAATATTGTTAACGCGGTGTGTCATTTTGTTGGTCTTTCCAAAATTCTCATCCACTTTTGTTTCGTGGCACTCATAATTATGTAGACTGCTATGTGTCATCAGTGTGGTCTCCTGTTCTTTTCCTCTTCAGCAAATAAATCTCACATTTGAGCCAAGTCGTTCATATTTCGTGTATCATTAAACTCACCAAAAGCGTAAAATTTCGTTCTATGGCTTAGGTTCGTAGCCCAACTGACAGTGTGTTGTCCGCCTTAGGAGCATGCTATACCTAGTCCGTTGATGTCTTCTCCATGAATATGCCCTGTTTCCCAGTCGTGGAACAAAATAGAACGTTGCTAGATGTTGCGCTCTCTCAGTTGCCTATACTTCTGTTATTGCCGATGCGCCTTATTTGCGCATACCGGTCGTCAACCCCCATAACTTCATCATTCATTATCAGTATCGCAGTCATTTTACACTTTGAAGTAACAAACCGCATTGTGAGTTACTTGGCGAGGCGCTTGGTTGCGTCACATTGCCTGTACTGCTTGAGGATCTTCCGACAGTTGTACTTTACCGTTACAACTATCAAAATCAGTCAGTTCCTAAGCCGTTATGGGGGGGGGGTTCTGTGTCGGCGTTTTGTCAACTCAGTAGACCGTTTTCTACTGTTTTATGTACGAAAAAATTGATCAAGAATAACGAAAATTGACATCCACGACATAGACCGTCCTTGCGGTTAGACAGTAACCGTAGGCTCCATCCTCAATTTTAATCCGGCAGCAGATCACCGTCTGCCTTCATATTAGTTGTTCCCCACAGTCTTGCAGTTAATCGAGTCTGAAAACGTAGAACGATCCGCATAACCAGACCCGCCTTTATGTTAGAAAAAAACGGCTACTGTTAGTCTTCAGTGCATTTGACGTTGTTGCTGGATCCTGCGAGGAATGAACATTAGATCACTACGTCCTCTTCCAGGCCGGTATCTTATCTGTTTTTCCCTAATGTCTACTTGAACTGCAATGCATTGACAAAGTACGATCGTTGTCTGAACCCTAGTTATGACTGGAATAAAGCTAATTCCCCTATGGTTTTCACAAGATTCCTTGATTTCACTCTTGTATGTGGAATCTTTTATTGAGTGACTCTGCATAGACAGATCTCAGTCATCTGCGCTAGTTAAAACACCTGAGTTGCAGCCTCTGCTAGCACCTTCGTGCACGTGCTCTTCTGGGCTGGAAGCCTTATTACGGACGTGCAGTTGCGGGCCTCAACGTTTTCGATATTTGTCAATCTGCTAACTGGTATGCTCCACTGCATGCTTGAGACAATAGCACGGTATAAACGAGTGGCCAACCAGATTGACGGTCGTTGTGTTCTGTCCAGTTATATAACCTTCAAATCTGGTCGACGAGTTTTGTCCACTTTGCTGATAGTTTCAGTGAGTGATGGACTCCCGGTGGCAGTGCGACAGATGAGCTTGAAGAATCTGCTGGCGTTCCCGAAAGCAAAATGGACTTCCGGTTCGTTAGCATTCACACTTAGCCAAGCACCATTGGCTGTGCTGAAGCTCATGAATCTCTGTATAGAATATTTAATCCTATTCTCAGCATCTCACTGGTTTTCTGAAATTCACTGTTTATGTAGATCACAAACCACTGTTTCGCCTGTCACAGTTTTTGCTGATGACCCTTAGAATTAGGCCCTAGAGCTGTCCAAATTTTCGAAGTTAGAACTGTCGAACTTGCATTTTAAACTGGTTTGATACACATACTCTGCGGCTGGCGTTCGCGGTCGGCGGGATCTTCACCCAGAGGAAGTAGGTACAGAATGACTACCTATCAGCGCACGATCTGAACTCGAGTATGTGCTCCAGTAAAGACAGTCCTGAATAGAGACGCGTCACCTATGTCTAACAGCTGTGTAGTCTGGTTCGCAAAAGAAGAGTGCCAAGTACACCACTTTTGCGCACTATATCTGAAAATGGTGACATAAAAATGACATGTTCCTAGCCCCCTTAATTGCAACAGCTCCAGCCATTGTCTTAATGATGACACTAGTTAGAACCTGCCACTTTGATGAAACTCTGTCTCCTCAAGGCGGACAGCTCGAGTGTTCATATCTCGGGGGAAAGTGAACTGTGTGGACCTAAGGAGAGCAGTCAGATCGGAGTCCCTGACGAGAGTGTCGTTGCAGTCGGTTGAGCGTAGGCAGACATATCGATAAGGTTTCTGAAGGTTTGACTTTTACGGGTGATCTTAACGTAACCTTCTAAACGAACGACAGGCCTACTGATAATGTAAATTCAATCTACTCACGCGTCTGTCGCCGTTGTGCTGATGACCGATGACAGCGGCCATGGAGTCACCTGAGCTGTACAGGCATCACTGAGTAGACGGTGCGGTTCTATACGTTAACTATTGTCCTCAATTCTAGCCTTTGTGACACAGTAGACATCAATTTTCAGTGAGTAACACTAGAACGTGGGCGACTTGTTCTGTGTTTCAGTGTGCTTACATCGTAGTCACCCGTAACGACTCGCATTATAGAGCGAAGCAAGGGACGAAGAAAACTGATGGTCTGGTGTTAAGATATGAAACCTATCGGGACTGTCATGTCTGTTATGGATGAAACAGAATTGGAAGGTCAACAGTAGTGTGCATTCGCCTATTTACCGTGCTTTATGCAGGAGGTATGGCGACGAGATTTATCCTGTAAGACGCGAAGTAGTGTGAAATCGGGAATGTTTGTAGGCTGAGTTATTGTCAGGACGTTCAGACTATTAGGGTTTCCGGGCAAATTATTTACTTCACAAGCCTGTACCGCACAACAGTGAGTGGATGGCAGTGTGCGCTTTTTTCGGAGGAAGGTGTCAGTCTTTCGACCCTCCGTATGAAGAACCAGGGCTGTGTAGTTCCCCAGACCCCTAGCCGTTAGCTTGCTTGGTACGGATAACTGTTGCTGTACTTACCATACCGTTCAGTTTAGCCTAGTAGATCTTCACGATAGGCAGACCGCCACACTGTATTAAGACTCAGTCTCCTTGCTGCTCGTGGACCCGTTCCACATCTCTGCGCATTTTTACCAAGTGGTGCTCACGATCTTCGCTCATATCTTTTGTGCGTGTTCGGATTTTTCCGCCGAAAAATCTGACCAATAAGACATCAAAACATGGTTTCCCGAGGGATTTCGTCCGACGCCAATGACTCGGGTTTCACTTGTGTACGCGCGGCGGCCTAATCCAAGGGCACAGTGAATAAAGCATCCATATCTGATCCCAGTTTTTGCTGCGCGCAGTGAGCATGTTCCCTGCTACATCAGGCTTCTAGCTGATGCCGAATGTCTCTGGATCGTAAAGAAATACTCCGGTGGTCATAGTCAGCCGTTATTTTCTCATTCGAGAGATAGCAGTATGGTAGCTGAGGTCCGATCCTGTCTGCATTCCGTGCATCGTGCCTCGCCCTCTGCATACTTTTATGTATTCAGTAGTGTATCCCAACATTATGAGTGTTACTGTTCTCTGTCTGACTGTTCTTTAGTCTGTTTCTCATGTGCCTGTTGAGGCCGACGCCCTCGACATAGTTTTCCTGATCACTGCAGTTCGCAGGCCTGGTCACTACTTCTAGGTTGCAGAACAAGTCCTATGGCGAATAAGCGTCTATTGGAAGGGAGATGACTATACAGCACCCATTCTGCTCATCTGCTCGAGACAATCCCCACGCCGTACCGCCACCAAGCGGTGGAAGTTGACGTGTTCCGCCTGATCTACTTTTTGGTATTCTCAGAGAGGAATTTTTAATAGTGCTTTGAGTGCATCGATTCACCTTCTTTTTTAACTGTTTGTTTTTAGTCCACTATTGGCCGTGGTGGATTTACCATGGGAGCCAATGATCAGCGTTGGATGAACATGAATGCTCCCCGGTCGAATCGAACCATAACAAGGTGAGTATTTTTTTAAACTCCAACACTTCTCAACTGAGTCAACATGCGTAATGTCTGGGTATCGATCCTTAGTTCCTACTAAAGTTGTAGTTAGGCCTGGACAAGCACCATGTCCGTTCGAGGTTTGTGTAACACTTGCACCTTTGTGGACGGTCACTGGTGGTTTAACGCTGCTACTCCAGGTTGTGTAGTGAAAGCACGCAGTCCGGCACTTTTCGGGAACGTTATCCGTTAGCCGCTTTCTTGGTTGAATCGGTTGCGTTCATTTTCACTGGTTGAAAACATTCGGCTGTGATACATTTTCAACACATCGGCTGGCGTCCCTCTAATATTTTCGTCTATTTTACATAATCTGTTAGAGCATTTTACTCGATCCTTTGTTGATTTCCATGTTTACTGTTGATTGCTAAACTCGTGGCAGTTCACCTACCAATTGCACTCTAATGTCACAATTGTTCTTGTCGTAGTGTGGATGTCTTGATGATGTTCGGTCCGTGTGTAACCCTGTGCAGCGCGGAGCAGCGAACACCTAGTGACGTAAAGCTGGAACCTTAATTTAACTGACTGATGCAAGAATGACAGTGGTGAACAACACACTCATGTTACATGTATTTCATTTAGGCGCAATGACACAGAACGGTCATTTTCCCACGTTTATAACTTGATTCGAATTTATGCATTTCTGAGTGAATGGTTGTCTACTGATATGTTGCTCTCGATGACGGCGAAGAGGTGATCTCTTGAAAATGACAATTGTAGCAACCAGAAGCCAGTATTCGTCATTGAACAATTCATGGTTCACTAACTGATGGACCGTTCGAATGGGCGCTGGCTATCACGAACAGCTCTGTCGTCTTTTTTTCTTATCAAGGGTCCCTGGTGGACTGTGTTTTGTTTTAGTGCATCCTTTTTTACATGGGTGTTTCAAATTCATCAGATGGCAACCTTT
The DNA here is from genome assembly GCA_013368495.1 of Paragonimus heterotremus. Lineage (NCBI taxonomy): Eukaryota > Metazoa > Platyhelminthes > Trematoda > Plagiorchiida > Troglotrematidae > Paragonimus > Paragonimus heterotremus. Next base: position 4,947 of record LUCH01018216.1, read on the forward strand.
ATGTTCTTTGATAATGGAATGAGTCGTATGATGAACACGAGTGACACGTGCATGGCGTACATGGTACGTTCCTAACCAGGAAACAAGTAATTTTAAGTGACGTTGTCATCTTCCAGTTTCCAGTCCAGTCAACATTCCAAGATCGATTCTAACGTGGCCTAGATGCCCTCGATGAGGAGGGGCTAACCAGGACAATTTGTGTCCACAACTGAGGTGCACAAAGCAACCCCTGTGTGAAATTGCTTCCTCGAGTTGGAATGCGTCACTCGAAGCGTAGTAACTGTGAGAGGCGTATGGTTGCAGCAGTCTTTACCAATTTCAATGTGTTGTATCCGGACATCAAACGTACCACCCAGCCAAGTTGCACATTGAAATCGCTGACTAGTTTGATGATGTTAATGTTTATTCTGTTTCAGGAAATCGATAACGGCGTGTAACACATTCTTAGTAGCACTCGAGCTGCCATTTGTTGAAACATTCGACGGTACGAATTTAAGACGCCTTTCTTGTCTGCGCTAGTAGGTTGATGTAATCGGCTGTCCACCGAGATCCAGTGGAACTCTGTGCGATTCCCACTCCGAGTTGACCACGAGGTTTAACTTCGGCGTCACCAGGTACTCTAAGAGGGAGTATGTGGATGGACAGCTATTTGAAGACGAACTCAAGTGAATAATGGCGCTTGATTCGTGCCCCCGAGACTACATCAAGTTTATGACCAATGAAGGTACTTGCTAAAGCAGCTTGCTTACTAATCTACCGAAGAGTGCAGCCATTAAAAGCACCATTGTTTACCAGTCTTTTTGGTTTCAGAAAACTGTCAACGCCCGAAAAGCACAGTAACTGAGGAACACAGTAGAACGATAGTGTGATATCAGGCGAGTAACGTTAGTCAGGAGAACGCTGACTTCTTTTACATTCCGACCGTGTATGCATTGGAGAGGGTTAAATTGTGGGATCCTACCTCGAGTCTGACTTCAGAGTTCGACTTGCGTGACAACAGGAGGTTGGCTTTTCTTTCAATACCTTCTCCGGAGCCAGTGATTTGGCAGTGAAGAGCCTGTCTAGCTTGGGGGTGCAGCTAATAATTTATTGATGTCTAATTCTGTTTGCTTCTGCACACCGTAGGTCTTTCCGATGCGGCATCAGGTCTTTGAGCCATATTGAAGGTGTTTCAACCGGATTTGATAATGTGCCGGCGATCACAATCAACCGTTTGTCAATCGGGATGTTCCTTTGTTTGAGGGTGCCTTTTTCTAATCCCCATTCTCTTTATTCGGAGGTGGTGTTAAAAGTAGTTCCGCTGTTTACTCACGGGATCGTGCCCCACTACTTACTACTTCCAAGACAGTCAGTAGTGTGACATATAACCTTATGGATACAATTGTTTTTCGTGTGACTGCTCCCCTTTGGCTTGTCTGACATGGTTACACCTGGTAGGACCAGAGTCTTATTCAGCATCGCCCTCCTGATGAGTGCAGTTTCACAGGTCAACACCACATCAGGGTAGCCTTGGTGGTCTATTTACCCAACACCAAGAGCATTCGAGGTAACACGATCCTGGTTTTTTATTTGAGTTAACTCAGGCCGTAATTTTCAATAGAAGCTTCATAATTTCAAAACAAACATTTTTCTTCCGAATAAATCGTAAAAGGTATTTTTTATTATTGTGCTACTCTCAACGCGCGTTATTAATTTTGCGTCTAGGGCGTTACCTACCTTCTTCCTTTGGTTTCAAGCAGGAAACCGTTGGGTTCAAATGTTGCTCATGTGCAGTCTGGATCGATAGGACTCTCCCAAGCAACCGCGCTTGCATCGGCTTCTCCAGGGTTATTATCACTTGGAACACGTTACACACCGTCATCCGCCGCTGCGTTTGGTGCCAGTGCTGGTATGGGTGGTGGCAGTTTGGTTGGCTCTGGTGGGACTGCAGGTGGCCTTGTATCGTCAAATGTCAGTGGTCTGGGAGTCGATCGGGACCAAAACTATCGCTTGGCTGCGGCTATCGCCGGAACTGGTGGACGAGGAAGACCTCGCGGGCGACGCCCGTTGCGGGTATGCTAAGTCGTATTACAAAGTCGGTTTTATTCTGCTTATCGGACACGTCGACTTTCCAATTAATTTTTGTTGCGTTTTTCACGATATTTGATGCGAATCCTAAGTCAGTACGGGGTGACATTTAGGAGTTATTCTCCCAGATTTCCTACTGTCAGCATTGTTTGAACCTTTTCAAAGCGTAACAAAAAGTCCGCTTTTCTCATTATGTCGACTGTTTTTTCCCCTCTAGCTTAATGACATCAAATACATTTCACGCTCGCGGTTATAAACCAGTTTAACCGAAATTAATGCGTCCCGGAACAATTCGTGAGCAAACAGTCTGTTTTGTATATTAGTAAGTTTCCACTCAAGACACTTGTTCGTACCAGGTAAATCTTTAAAATTCGTGAGTATTTAAGACAGTGTGGGCTTGAATCTAAGGGTAGTGCAGCATGAATCGTTTGTCCGCTGATACGTATCAGGGCTACGCTCGAATTTATGTTTGCAGCAGGTCGGAGACCTGGGAAACAAAGTAGAGTCGATGCAACTTGTCTAGTGGGTTTACGAAAGAGAACTTATTTTGAGTGACGTAGAACTGTTAATCGTAACCTAGGTTGACTGGAAAGACCGGTCCAGTTTAGTTGACCCAAGATGGACTGTTGCGTGCTAGAAAGGTTGGACTCGGCGTTTCTGTTCAGATTCACGAAGGCTTGCGGTCTATTTCCTGAAGTATTTATTAGCACTGTGATGTTGACCCAAGACGATAACTAACGTGTTACTTAGGGCACTCGACACGGCCGTGAACGATCGACCACAGTGGTATTATGTATAGCATAACGTATGCGTATTTGATCAGCTAACCGGAAACCTGACACGACCATTTTATGGTTGAAATGTCGGTTGCAACACATGAGAGTGTAGCAACAAACTGAAGCGTGTCCGTTAACTGTGACCTCCCCAATGTGGTGTTTTAAGTCCTGTTTCAACAGTTGCTTCCTTCTTTTCTATCATCAGGGCCAATTCCCGGTGGTTCCGATTGATATGGTTCGCCAACTAGGTATCGAGCAGCAAGTCATTCTTCAACCGGCCGCCCCAGTAGCGATGCGCAACAAAGCTGTGCTTTGTCGCCCGCTGTCCATGTGTCGCAAAACTCAGTCGTCTGTTGTGCAATATGAGGGTGCTCCGCAGGACAACAACTCTATGTCTGTACAAACAGAAGATGTGGAGGAACTGTCCATACGTAGGGCACAGCGAAAAAAAGATTCCAAACCACAGAAACCACCTGATTCTCTTCATGTTGATGACGATGCCTTGTCAGATACTGAAGTAAAATCGGTAAAACGACGCGCAACTCTTGATGCTCAGACGTCTACTCCACTGACGGCTAAACTTATCGATTCAAACTCTCAAACAGGTAAGTTGGTTTGCACGGAGCTTGTTCTAAATTTGTTGATCCGTTTGACTTGCCATCTGATGTGTACTGTTCCTCTGTTTGTGCGTGATGTGTGTGTATATATCACAGCGGGATACCGGATAGTTGTTGTCAATGAAGAAAAATGGTGCAGTAAAAAGGTCACATGTATCGAACATCTATCGAATGAAGAATAGTTTCAAAGAGACATCACAGACTGTTTACTCATCCCTCAAATAAGCCGGTTAGCCTTGTCATTCCTGACGCGATGTTCTTTCTTCCCACAGAAGCCCCAGAAGAGCCGACTTCAAAGGCTGTACAGTTCATTCCGGTGCCGGTTCCGGTCCCAATTTTTGTGCCGATCCCTGTGTGTTTATTCGCCCGTCCCGTGCCATACTTATTACCTTTTCCGCTGCCCTGTCCCATCCTGCTTCCGCTACCTGCTGTTGGTGATACCACAGGTGAGTATTTTGTGTCGCTTGTTCCTTGTGCGATTTATTATTATTATTATTATTATTATTATTATTATTATTATTATTATTATTATTATCGTACGACCCACGATAATTAATTGCCTGTTCATCCTGACCTCGCTGGTGTACTTGTTTGATGCACGTTTTCGACTTAATGTTTTGCTCATTGTGCACCCTATTGAAAACACGTTTAATCAACTTTCGGTCCTGGACTACTGTCAACAACCTTTCGAATAGTTTGGACGACATGCCATAGCAGCTTACAGCTAGTGAATGAAATTGGCAGTACTACAATACATGTTTCTGTTTACAAGAAATATTTTTTTAAGTGTTCAATTCATGAAGTAAGTGAAAAAGTATTCTGATGTTTACTACCGGGTCCGACTCTTGGCCATCCATACTACCTCCCTTGTGTGTTAGGCATGTCTGCGTATTATACAGCATGTCCCCATATTAGAAAATTCTGGTGTTGTAAACGTAACGTAATTTATTAATGAGATTGCGAAGCATCCGTCGTTGAGCTAAGGCTAGCATCCAATCCCCAATATGTTTTAAGTCACAGTTGAGCTGGCTACTATTATTGTGTTGTTCTGTGGAATGGCCAAGAAGTCCTTAAAGTCAGTGTGAGAGGTTCAGTTTAACATTTTGGTATAGCTTGACAATTCGAAATACATATAGTGTTCAAAGGATGGGATTTACTGGATTTTCTGTCACACTGTCGAATTACCGTAACTTCGAAGACTGTGCTCTCGTTTTCGTGCAATTTTAGTCTCTCATCAACCCAATTTAGGTAATTTTTTCATCCCCTTGTGCCTCATAGAATCCGAAACGGGAGTTTTGGAGACATTGGGCGTAGATGATGTTGCCGCAGAACTGGACGCCGAATATGCTAGACAAACTGACTCAGCGTCAGAGGCCGAGGTTTCACCGCGTACTGAGCCTGAAGTGTTCACACAGCCACCGGAAGAAGAGTCGGATTCTCTCGTGATTGCCGCGGAGTCTACTGCACCGGAGTCTGCAGAGCAAGTATGTCGTAGATGTATCTGCTATATTAATGTCTCATAGTTGTGACTGGAATGGTTTTCAAGAACCACAAGGAGGGCTGCTGCATGAGGTCTTTCCGAGGTTATTTGGTGCACTCCGAAAGCACACAGGTACATATGACTAGACCATTAGGAATATAGTGATAGGCATTCAATTCCGTGGCAATATGTGGGGGTGTAACACCAACGCTTCTGTACCGTGACGTGGAAATTGAGGGCGTTAGCGAGGGTTATCTACCACTCCGTTGCTTGACACTCCTCGGCGTACCGAATATATTATGTAAGGGCGTCTGTCTTTTCGCCTTCGATCATTCACCGAGCTTCACATTAATTTGTAAACCTTTCATCACCAACGGACATGGCATCATCAATGCGTAAGGGTTAACATGGTATTGAGTGCTTAGTCCGCATCCAGTTCGAACTACCAATTCCATCATTATTCCGAAAACTCACGGACGTCCATCCTGTTATATGTCTTATCAGCAGAGCAGTTTAGGTGTCGATCTCGTATATCACCTGGGTGAATAACCAAAGTGGTCGTTTTCGGCTCTTAGCGATTTTGAATTGTGCTATTGTTATTTCACCGGTTGTTAAATTGATGTCAACTTTGTATGCAGATGGACTTTAAAGCCAGCTCTGTTTGGAATGAAACGTTGAACTCTGCCTTTTTTTAGTGTTCGTCAATAATGCGTTTCCTTTCTACGACGGAGATTTTAGCTCATTGAACGACCCTGTCGACCATTACACCTATAAACTCACGATAGGCCTCTGAATAATCACGTCTGAACGCTGTGTCACATTTGCTCGTAAATATTTTAACTAATGGACGCATTAACCGCCCTGTCTCGTTTCGAGTGAAGTTGGCTAGAAAGTGCTCAAGTGTGTTTCATTCAATGCGCACAGATTTTGGGCCGTGTTCTCGTATTCGATTACTCAGAGTTAGTTTGGTCCCTCCCATGTAACGTTCACCACAGTCACATGAGGGATGGTAACTGACCCAGTATATGAGTCACCGTATTTCGGTTGCTGTGGCTTGGTAACACAGCTTGTCGCATCGTTTGCTGTAATCTGCGAAACCCATCGGCATCATGAATCTTCCAGAAAGTAGCATTGAAGTCGTTGCTTTTTTCTCATGAGGGGAGTATAGTATGAACGATAACTCTAAGAAGTGTTTCCTCCATGTATTGTGTTGCTTTCGTTTGGTTGGGTTTTAAGTCCCACCTTGGCAACTCACTAATGTCATTCTCTTTTGCATATTGTTTGCAGATTCACACTCCCATACATGGCGGCGACCGAGGTCTGAAGCGCCGTGCTGAGTCTCCACCGCCTGAACCAGAGGCGGAATCTGTTGCTGATTCTGAACGCCAGCTACAGATCGTTCCAGCCCAGTCGTTGGCCGACCGCGTGCAGCTAACGGAATCCATCACAATACAACCCCCACACTCGACTCCAGCAGCAGCAATGACAGCCCCTCCACCGAAACGGCCACGGCATACCATGGTTGTGTCCGACGCTAATTATCACCTTAAGTTCTCATACGGTATCAACGCTTGGCGTCATTGGGTTCAGCAGAAGTTGACCAGCTTAAGTGGAGTGAACTCGACCGCCACACAACAACAGTACCCGCATTTACGAACAGAGCTTCTGAACATGTCCGACACTGATCTGAACACGGCGCTAAGTCAGTTTGTACGGGAGGTTCGAAAACCAAACAATGAATGTTATGTTGCTGACTCCATTTTCTACTTGTGTTTGGGTGAGTATTTTTAACTTCTAGGTATCTGATTGAATTTTTATTTGCTCAGGCAAGTTGGTTTCTCGACCATATGAAGCGTTGTGGCAGCTGGTTTCCATATGTAACACTATAGAATGAGATAGTGAATGAATAAATGCAGGCTGTTTATATAACCAACGTCCTCTTTAAAGATTTTAGCATCCTCTTACGGTCACTTTCCCCTATGTCCTGATGATCTCCAAACAAGTATTATTGACCTAGACCAGTAACACTTAGACATCTGTAGGGGGGGTCACCGAATCTAGTCATTACAGCTTGTCATCTGGGATACATTCCACCTCCGATTTTTTTTAACTCAGTGGTCTCAAACGGGGAAAAATACGTGACGATCAGGACAATGGATGTCGGACAGTCTCTGTACCGTTTTCGCACGGGGTTCACGCTTCAGTTCAGTAGATATTACACAATCAGATTTTGATTTCATTAGAATTTATATGATACGCGTTTCTATAATGCGCTGATATTGCTCCATATAATTTGAAGAGGCACCGTTATGTGATTCGACGTGATCTGTTTAAGAGAACCACATTCCGTTCAGCCGTTTGACCCGCGTCATGTATATACTACTTCCACTCCAATGCAACAACATTCACTCAGTAGTTCTTTCGGTTGGAGAGGGATTTTACTGTCAAGGACCCGATCGATTTGAGCGTGACACATTGAGTAAGACATGTGCCCCTTGGAAATCTGTCCAAACAGACACTGTTGATCACCAAGATTCCATTTAGTATGTTAGTGTCCTAGACCCTTTAGATGGAAGTATGCTGTTGAACAACCTTCACTTGCGACCTGTGACGATTCCACAGTGGTATTACAATGACGACGGATCAAGGTGAACACAAAAGGTCTTTCCACTATGAGATAGAAGATAACTAACAAATTGGTTGACGACATCATCACCCAGCATTTGTTGCTGTCCATCAACAGGAATGCGCGAAGACCGAATTATTGCCGGTTTGCTTAGGCCTAGGTAAACGGCTGAATGAAAACCATTCGAACCCAGGAATTCTCGATTAGTAGAGTCTTCGTCTTCCTTTTAAGAAATGACCTCGTACGGTACATTACAGGGGAGTATATTCTTGAGTTCATAGCTTACACACGAATCCGGGACTGCAGCCACTGACCACCCATTATTCTGCAATCTTCACCATGTGGGCTTGTGGGACAGATATTACTTCGCTGTCGGAATTTAAACAGTTACTAGGTGGAAATTCCGTGCTTATAGCTTTGGTTGCTATTTAATTTTTGTCGTTGATGATGATAATCTCCCTTCTATCATTGGATTTCTCCGATGGGCTTACACGGACCGCGTGTAAACACTTTTGAGTTCAGGATTACCAAACGGATCGCTGCTCACGCGATACTTACCCCTTTTTGCCACAGACATGTTATTTTTTCTTTATTCTGCTTTCCACCAAACCTGACTGACACCAGACGCTAAATAGCATCTAGATTCTACACCTTCGTCCTCATGTTATCATCAAGAGAAAAACATTTTTCACAGAGCCATGGCATACATGCTTTAGTTGCAAATGTGAACGTTTCATTCACGCTTGCAAGAGGCCTCAATGGACTATATCACTCACACTTCAGCAATCATTTTATTGGCGTCGATTTAATTTATACTCCATCGATTCGTACTTGCAAACGAATGCGGTCACTTTTTTTTATCATGCTTCCTTTCGTACATAAATAGCTTATGCATGGCCGAATGATTTTATAGCTCAAGCTGTTATTCCTCACAACCAGTCTACCACATTTATGCACCACAACCCTTGTCAAAGTTCACTTCTTTGTCTTTGGTTTACTCACCACTTTAATCTATTGTCTAATAAGGTTTATGCATGTCTTGTTCTTTATTGGCAGGTATCCAAGAGTATCTGAACGAGAATGGCTGTACCGTAAATCTGTTTGGAGGTCCGGTATTCTCCGACTTTTCGAAGGCCCTGGACGAAATTCTGGCTAATTTCCAACCCCGAATAAGTCCTGAAGGTCTTCTTATTTGCCGGATCGAGGAGGAGCATTTGTGGGAAGCTAGGCAGCTGGGTGCACAATCTGCAGAGGTTGTTATCTTACGCGTACCCATTTCGTGGACATTGTTTTGTATATCTGAATCGTATTTTCCTATCCGTTTACTGTTTCTAAGTAATTCTTTGACACTAATTGAGTTCCTTTGTATTTTCAGGTTCTCCTCTTCACTATGCTCTATTTCAACACGAAACATTTTGGACTGCGTTTGGGAACCATACATCGTCAGCTGGCCTTTTCTCAGTTCCAGATGATCAATGAGCATAATGCTGGTACTGCCATTCTTTGTCACCTCCCCGGCACTGTCTTCGGCAGTGATGAGGAAGCATCGTCCACTTTGCGCCTAGATATGAATGAAGACTACTCCGAACGTTGTCCTGTTCGGTTGTTCAAAACCTATTTCTCCCGATGGTATGTTTCTGTTGTAGCAAGCCACAGAGTACTTCGCCAGTTTTGCTATTCCATCTGACAGGAACTTCTTGACATCTAGTCTAGTTATGCCATTGTAAGCCATGGTGATACTGACCGCCGTTAGTATTGGGGAACGTGTCTTTTCTCCCAGCCGTTAATAATTCGGCTGATTCAAATGCTTTTCGTCTACCGATCTTGTGCGTCAGATGTCACATTGACCACAAATAGACAGACTATGCCATACTTCACTTATTTGATATCTACAGTGTCATCGCTAATTCGTTAGTCATTGCCACGTGCCACATTCAAAGTGCAGTGTTGCTTCAAGACTGGGACCTTTCTACTCCTACTTTCTTCATTGCAGATAATCCAGTTGAGACCGTGGATAGTTTCACATACTTGGGTAACACTATCTCGTCTGCCTGTAATATTGCTGATGAGATATCAGCGAGGATAGCAAAGGCACGAGTTACGTTTGCCAAGCTGCGTCATCTCTGGCGTTGAAAAGACGTTCGGTTGTCACTAAAAGGAAGAGTATATAATGTTTGTGTTCGTTTTGTTTTGCTCTATGCTTCTGAAACGTGGCCTAATCTCAAGGGAGATATCGGCAGGCTTGCTGTGTTTGGCCATCATTGTGTCCGCCAAATAGACCACATTAAATGGACTGATCACGTGAGCTACGCGGCCGTTCGCCGGCGCGTATTCCGGAACTCTCGGGATGCGCGACCAGCTGTTCAACTGCTTACGTTGTTCAGCCTGTGATGGTTAGGCCACGTATTCCGTATACGTCTTGAGCGTTTACCTTACCGGGCATTACATAATGAGACCACCAACAGTTGAGTGAAACCACATGGTGATCAGGCAACAACGTGGTCACGAATTTCGAAGAGCCTGACTGCTCCACTGAACGAAGTGGGTAGGTGTCTCATGCCTGGATGAGGTCCACGTGATCACCCCAACCGCTGGTTGGAGGAGCTATCTGAGATGACAGTGTGTCGCAGCCAATAGCGTATCTGTATTCTTGCCATTTTTAGCTCTTCCGCTTAGACTTTTTTAAAATTATTTTTCAACCTTCTTAGTAGCGTTTTCTTCTAGGATATTCCACGTCACTGTTGAGATGAGCGTTGGCCCGAGCCACAGTACCTTTTGGTCAGCTTCAAGCCGCTTTGATGATGGTGATGTCATGTGTCACGATGAACGTTCACGGTCGTTTGGGCTTGGGATAACACTGGTCACGAAATTCGTGTATTGAGCGCAATCGCGGACTTAACTTCCCCGTTTGTCTAAACCATTTATGTCAAGGTTTTGACAGTCTGATGGTTCTTGAGTATCACATTTGTAAACTGGAGGCTTATCTTTTTGGATTGTATGCAACTGCAGAAACGCCGAAACACTTATTTCTCTCCACTATATTATGTTTGCAGCCCACCTGCCGTACGCAGTTCCGAGGACATGTTTTACATGACTCCCGTTTACTTTCCCGATCAAAGCGACTATTGGTATTCAAACACTCCGATGGATCCCGACGACCTCCAAGTGATTTTGAACCGGATCAAGATGGTTAAAGAGATCCAAGAGGCATTTATGAACGGTCAACCGGACGGTGGCTTTTAATCGTTTGTGTCCAAGACCACTCCTCAATTTTTTGTAACCTTTGTCTAGATTACTTGTCTACTTTCTGCCATCTCCCGTACATTGTCTGTATGTATGCGTGCTTGTGACAGTATCATTCATTTGAGAGCGCGTTGCACATTCGATAAGCGCATCTCATCACGGTTCGTATGATTCACCTTTTGAATCCTGTACAAACTTGATTCTCTCTTATCTCTGCATCTACATTTACTTTTTACGTGTATATTGTTTACTACTCATAATAATAAATTACCTGATCCATACATCAACCTCTCGACTTGAATATTTTTTTTTGGATAATTTTAGTTCTCCACTTTGGGTGGCTACGTTTCGCAATCGTAAGCAGTAACACTGCTGTTGCACGCTGCTCCCCGTAACCTCTGTTACTAAACTTAAGGTCCTGGAGATAGAGGTCCCATTTTTGTAACTTCTGTAGCAGCGTCTTTTTCGAATGCCCTTGTCCAGTGTGTATAGGTTGCGAGGTGAGAATAATAAACCATGTTGCTAATGGATTAGGCGTAGATCTCACCTGTTTATCGAGCTGGAACCATTGTGGCTCATCGTGTGATTGGAAACGTTAGGGCCTGTGCGGGTTCAGGTGTGCAAACGTTGCCGCAGGTAGCGAGTTGTTTGTGAGAGGTCTAGTAACGGTGCGAGACAGTGTCTCGCTTGTTACTGATCAGTTTGGAAGATGTGGACACCTTTATTTTGCTTGGGTTTATGCTTATAGGCTTTTATATACTGGTAAAAATGGGCGAGGTGATTTTCGGTTCTTGTTTCGCGCAGATTGTATTTGTGCAGTATGAGAGACCCTTTGCCCTCGTTTTCATTCATTTCGTTTTTACGGACGATAGCTAGCGGCATAGTTATTCACTTGGAGCGGATATGTTCGTTGTTGTATACTTGACCGTTAATAGCTACTGGCCATTCACACAGTTGATCTGTCTTTCATTGTGTAGGGGAATGTCTGTTTTCCCCAAAAATGATTTATTTTGCGAGATATTATCGAAAAATAAATTGAGATTTTGAGTCTTACTTTTTCGCGCCACAACGTGCCAAAACTCAATTTTGGCGCACGTTTCTCCGGCGCCTGGTGATTGGCCCATCCCACTTTTAATGCACCAATTCAAGTGGGATT
>LUCH01018217.1:0-16895 GCA_013368495.1 Paragonimus heterotremus
ATGCGACAGCTGCGATCAATTGTGAGTGATGTTCAATTTGAAATTAACCAAATCTCCGACTACTCATCAGTAATGTTTTTTACTTGTTTGTTTGGCAATCAGATAAATATAAATGGTGCGGAGGTCATTTTGGCCGGACCACCAACTTCTAGCGTTCCCGCTGATGAGCGCTTCAAAAATCGTAATACGGAATTTTGGATGAACGTCTCTCAGTGGCAAGGTCCACCGTGTGGACCAGCTCACAGTCCATGCGGAATGGACCAACTGAAAAGCGTGTGTCGACCACTCGGGTCACGTGCATCCTGCGCGTGTACCACTCCGTTGCGATTGTGGCATATTCTGCAAACGCAACCAGGCACCTCGGACGATCGAGCGGAGCAACAGGCTTGTGAACACCGTCAGGTAATTTCCCTTTGAACGGCGATCGCTAGAATGATGCAACTTCCTCACTATGCAAGCCTGTAGATAAGCGCAGTAACGATATCGGTCGCCTGTGTATGACTCGGGTTTCTTTCCTCGTTGTTTTGGTTCGTACAGTCTTTCAATATCCCGCTCCTATGTCATCACGCATGTCCCACAGAATTAAATATTTAGTGATGATAACTGAAGAGAAACCTCATGCCACCGCCACCAGTTGAACAGTTGTACGTTCTTCCTTGACTAGGTGGAGAATATGTATGCTTCAGATCTCGGAACACACCCCATCATATGGCGAAAGTACAGGCTGATACTCTTGTGTGCACACACCAACGATCACACAGATTACCGGCATCACCGGTCGCTCGTCATCTCGTGGAGAATCATAACCAGGTGGATTCCACACAGGCGTTCACGGTTGTTTTCCCAACTGTTAAGCTCAGATTGTTGCAATACGCTAAAGCAGTTGTTCTAAGGCGTTAGTGCCAACTCAATTTTTGTAGAAAGACTCATTTAACCCTGCCATAGTAACAATGCTAACGACTGGTTGGCGAAAAGCTTCGCAATACTTTTCTTTTATATGCTTAGTTTCACATTTTGATCCCCGGTTTCCGTTTTATAATCCGTACGCAATTGATAATATGCTTAAAAGTAGCCCAGGCTACAAAGCGTACGTGATAACTTTCTTGACTGTCCTATACTCAAATAATCGAACTGAAGGATAACGGTACATTAAGTGACCATCAGGATAATAGAATCTGCAACCCAGACCCGTTCAACTAAGTTAAACGTCGTCAGACAACAAAACCTGTTTCACACTGTCCTCAACGGAGAGTTTATTGGATATTACGTAGCAGTAAATTACACGCACTCCAGTAAGAATGAAACCGACATTTCTCGCATATGGTCAATCATATTCACATTCTGCCATCTACAGAACTTAGCAATCTGATACCGGATGAAGATGCGAAACCTTGGCAACTCAGCCAGGCGATCGAGCTTGACGTGATTGTCTCCTTCGTCACTTCAGGTAGGTGCTGGTCGGACCAAAAACAACCAATAACTACGGACGCTTCAGTTGTTAAGCACCTTAACAAATTTATCGTTTGCCCAATAACCATGATGCAAGAGCTAGTTCGTCATAGTCATTGTAGGATTAGGGTAGGGCTCAACGGTATGCTTGACACATCGTTACAAGCTGCTCAACCTTCGCATCAAACCTAATAGAGGCGGTTCGGTTGGCCTGCCGTTCCCCTGCCATCTGTTGGCCAGGGTAGTGGCGAATGCGTATGCGCGGAAGTTTTCGAAGTTGGGCTTTTTCTGTGTTCATCTCACAATGCCACGCGGCACAGGGAGTACTATTATGCCCGCTACACAAGTAATCTGGGACTGATCATAAATTTCGCTGTCGTTCGAGTGGTAGTACAAAACGAAAATACTGGTGAAACGCAAATGTACTTGCAGTCAAAACTGTAGGCCATTCTAATTTTCACTGAGATAACGATTGTCCATATCTAAAAAGATAACAAGGACAGAGTGGCTTTGTACCTGGGTTGCAGCGCGAAAGATGGAAAACTTCCATCTTTGGTGTTTGGGAATTACAAACCCTCTTGATATGTCAGTGGCACTGCTCACGATGCTGTCGTACAACCATTCTCAGGAAGTATTGATAATGACGCTAATTATGTGGCATGAATAAACAACGGAAAAGTTTGCCTCGAATAGTGGGAACGAAACTCTTTTGGGGAACACCAGAGAATTTTTTAAAATTCCGTTGCCTTTCTGTTTTCACTTTATACTTCTGTGATACAGTAGACGGATAGTACAATTGCATGGTCTCTTAAGTATAAATCCTGCGAGCTGTTCCTTGGACAGTAACCTTACTCGACTGTGTTGATGTTGAATGTAACTTTGTAATGAAGCGTCATCTTCTTTTTCAAACATCACAGTTCACTTGGTATGCATGGTATGAAGTAAATCCGGACCTTTTGGTTTACATGTTTTTTTGCGTTAATTTCTAACAAAGGTTCGTTTTAAAAATCAGTGATACCAAATGCTACGATGTGAATCGTGGATTTTACTCCCAAACAGGAAGTGGTAACCAACTACCTCGAAAAAAATTGCGGAAGTTCGAAATCGTTTAAGTAACACTGAAGTTGTTTAGCCAAATTCGTTTTATTTATGGATATGAGAGTGACATAAAACATTGAAAAAAATTACAGAGGAGGAATTTGAAGGACTGCTGGATGAAGGGCTAATTGACTGGTAACCGGATGTTGCTATAGAAGAGGCAGTTCGTCAGTGGAAGAGGTTTGCAATTCCTCGTGCACGTCGGTTGGGGAAGGATATAGCATGCATCACTGGACTCAGTGCCACGTTGACAGCAAAATTTATTTGACCGCGCTTAAAAAGCAGCGCACACTTTATGGGTTTCCGTGACCGTACCGCCTGTATCTTCACGTTCAGTATTTTTATGGGCCAATCACGTCTACGGTATTTTGGTTAGACATTTAGGTGCTGTGTGATTTGGCGAAGAACAAGTCAGACTCGTTAGATCACAGCCAAATTAGATGCATACCCCAAACATTTCCCACACCACAGTCATCTGGGAGGTAGGGTCTGAGAGCACGTACATGTAACGTGAATTCGGTGTGCGCACTCTAACAAAAGCCGAACTCGTGTTTCTCCACTCGTACTGCGAGAACCTTTTTTGACGACGTTTGCGAGACTCGTCAACTCTTTGATAAATGTTGACCTATGTTAACGATCACACCAGTGTAAATCAGCGTATCATCGATTAGAGAAGATTGTAATATTGTGCCAACTATGATGGCGGAATGATTATATCTGGAAACAAATGAGTACCCTGAAGTGACCGTCCATGCGTACGACGAAAAAACTGCACTGCAAGCGGTACACTTTGACACTAAATAAGAGGATCTTTTTGAGGACACTGAAAGCTATTTCTAAAGAAAAACTGTCGATGAGATGCTACACACATTATTTTATTACCACGATTTCGTTGGGTACGTCATAAACGAACAAACCATTATTTCTGTTAAAGATACCTATAGCCTTTGTTTTTCCTCTAATGCTATAAAAGCGTCCCGTATGCGTGGATCTTCACGTTCCCGCATTTCCGAAGTCCAAACAACAACTTTTGCTTATTTTCACTTCGGTCATACACCGTCATAAAACAACTAACAAGTGGTCATTGTTTTACGAACTTATAAAAGATGCTCTTTCACAAAGTTAAAACACATAACATTGTGATTTTTCTAAATTCGGAGAGGAACGGCAACTTGATAAATGTATTCTCAACTAAAACTTGACTACAAAGTGTGGAAATTCATGTTACGTGACAGAGTTCGATAAATTGTGTTTACCGTAGGGAACAATACAAACAACCGTTATAGACTGCTGCAAACTGGGATTTTGCACAATGTACAGCACTTTACAAAATCAGCGAACGTTATTGAGCACACCTACTACTCATGAAATTACTATCGATTTGCAAAAAGCCTACTTTCACATGTGGCAGACCTTCATATGTAGTACATTTTTAATTGCCTGAAAGATGACAAATGTGAGTGCATTCGTTCAACTAAACAATATGAGAAAAGAGGTTCCAGTACTTAGTTTAAACGTACATGCGGTTGAACATTGTCGCGAGTTCACATTTTTAAAATGGCACATTAACTGACGTTATTTTAAACCCAATCATCTGTTAATTCTTTCCTTCTTAAAACTAATTCTGATCGTAATATTTTGACTCAAGCTGAAAGGCGCGTATGCATCAGTGCAAGCGGTTTGTGATCGCGGGTACACACGGCTGGCGGCATCCGAAACGGATTAGCCTGTCACAGTGACCGAAGCCCAAAAACGGCTGCGCTTTGAACCACCACCTCGTGGCTTGCGCTGCACGACTTGTGGTTCCACTCACACATCACGTATCCGGTGTAAACCTGAAGGAATAAGACCAGTAGGTGTGTGACTGAGGCCTTTGTGTCCAGCCGGCCAATGCTGGTTAGCTAATGGAATGGTTACACACATCTACATACACCGAATCCCATGTAAACCCAGAAGACTATCATCGAGAGGGGTGGGGGTAGAGATCTCTACAGCAGCTTAGCCAAATGGTGGGCTAAGGTGAAAGTGGAATCCATATCCCTCGGAAATAACGAAAGTGAGTGCTAAATCAAAACGAATATAGAACAAGTAGAATTTTATTATATGCGTAGATGTTTTCCATTAAAAAACTGAACATCATCAGGACAGAGTAGCCCGAGAAGGATGAATCATAGAAAAGGGAACACTGTCACTTTGGCGTGGTTGTCTGAAAAAAGTGAGAATCTTTTACCAAACTATCAGGAGTTTTCGTTCAAGCGAGTAAAAAGGATGTAATAGAGTTGACTTACCCGTATCTAGGGCACTCGTCACCCTATGTTGACGACGAGCTGCGGATGCGTTAATTGACCTGTCCAAGACGTTCACCGCTTTTGCCGGTCACATTCTTAGAGCCAAGTCACCTCAGTCTATTATAAAGCTCTTGCTCACCGTCTGCATCAGTTCGCCACCTCCGAGTTGTCGCTCATGAAGCTTTGGGACGTTCGTCTGGACCGCATTTTTCTAGGCCGTAAATTATAGGTCTATGTTATTCCATGATCTAAAAAAATATACCACCATTTAAGGAACAACATGGTATCATATCTTCTGGAAACCTGTTCAACAGCCTGTGCTTCGCAAACACAACAGCTGCATGTGAAAGAAGGGCGAAAGTAAGACGGGATCCATGAGGCGGCTTTCTTATGGCCTTCAACATACCAGATCAGTAATTTGCCTTAGTTCACGGATAGCCCAAAAAAAACCACGTTAGTAACCACTCTGTTCAACCTGATTAGTTGTCATAATCACTTGCGTTCTTATCAGCAAACTGTAGGAAGACGAATGTGATCCACCGTCCCAACTTATGTTTAACTCTATTCATACATATCTTAGGGCATCATAGATACTCACACTGACCATCGGTCCTAATGAACGTTTCGTGCTGAACAACTTGGTAAACAGGAAAAACATACAGAAAAACAGATCTTGACACAGATGCATAATACGACGAAGGCGACTCTAAATTTGGGCCCTGTAATATGATTCACGGTTTCATTGTGATGCTCATGATGGATTCCTGCATATTCCGGAAACACCGGGTGATCTGCGTTGTACTCGTGACTGGTAAACTTCCTGTCGTTGCTAGTGTTGTGAGAACGAACGTTCTCACTGTACTACTCGTGAGTAGTCAGCCGCAGGTGCGCATTGAAGTAACCGTGGGAAAACAGAAAATAAACATTGGAGTAGAACTTGGCGTGAAATTGCATTTTCCATTGTCATTAGTAATTATGATACCTAGGGCTCATCTCTGTGTGCAAACTAGTGTGCTCATCATGTTCAATTATACGCCATCTTCGTCGGTTGACTGAATAAACAATTTTTGTGTCACCCGCGCTCGTGGCTCCCAACACAAGGCGCCTGTAATGCAATGAGAGCTCCACTGGTCTCTCTGAACAGGGGCTTTTTCTGTGTCACATTAATCTTTAAGTAGCCAGTCTCTAAACCCCTTCCATATGTGCCAAACCTGTTACAAGTGATATAACGTGCCTTTCCTTTGCTAAACGTTCTAATACGGCTTGACTGCTAGACGTGGGTCCCTGCTATGCGGCTTCACCCAGTCTACTTGCGCGGAGACAAGAAGAACACGATTGAGGAAAAATACACTGTATTGCCGACCACCAGTTCGACAAATGAATAAAACGCCTGTAAATATATATCATGAAATAGTGGCCAAATATAGCCATTTACTTGTTGAATCACTGTCCACTTGTTTAGGCCACTTCACTACCAAGTGGCCAAGTAAGGCCAATTCCATAGGCGTTAGTCTCTTGGGTTAGCGCGACACCCACGCTCACTTTCACGTCTGCTGCTCGTTAGTCCGACGTGCCCCTCAGTGCTTTGTTGATGTCTGATTTCATCAGCCGTCACCAATGTCGTGATTAGATTGTTTTGGAGAATTTGACTCCTAACAATAAGATAGAAAGCAACAGGTTCGTACGCTCCTTACCCTGTGTGGGCGTACTGTGAAGACGCGCATAGAAATGAACACTTCAGGATGGAAGGTTCCACAGATTCTTTTTGAGAGATGCAATATAATTTATGCCCTTTTCGGCATAACTGCACAGTTTGTAGATAGTTTTAAATTACTTACCATAACAATCCTTTGGTCTCATTCGCAAACGAATAGGAGTAGTCTCGTGTTGCCAAGGCAACGGTCACAATTTTGATAGTGAATGCGCATGATTTTGCATTTTTTTGACGTTAAATGGATAGTCTTTACCCTGGGATACTGGTTTAGACAGTCCAGATTGTTTTGTGGGCTTTCCTCATCTTCCGACTACCCTACGATTCGCTAAAGTTCTGTTTCACGGACGCACAGCAGCATCGATGATTTCATGCTATGGAAGAGCTCAAGAACAAAAGCAACGAACAACAGGGATCCTAAATCGACTCCGCGTGGAACGTCACTGTCTGACTAGTCAACAGTTCTGAGGCAGAACTCACGCTCACTTATACAGTCTCCCTAGCTATTTGAGCATGCGCTTATCCAGACCATTACTGTGTAATCTACGCTACAATATGGAGTGATCAAATCAATTTGAAGCTTCTGAAAAGTCAAAATAGGTCACATCAATGACCAATATAACATTGTATAACACCACTATCACTAAGCAGATTTGTGACATGAACATCCCTTACGAAACTTATGGTGTTTGTTGGTAGTTGTCGCGTACACGACCAATATGTCAACAACAAAAATCAGGATAAAGAGGGTCGCGTCAGCGTTAGACAATCTCATTTTATTAGAAAAGCAATCAATTATTACACAGAAACCACAATGTTTACATTATCGGTTGCTTGCTTGTCACAAGGACTCTGCATTTTGAATGGCCCGTTCGCTATTAATTCCCAAGACCATGACTCAAACAATTCTGTTTCTACAATGAAATACGCATCCAAACAAATTATTGCAATCAACACCTCTCACAAACAAGTTTGACTCAACGGTGGATCTACAATTTTCAGTTCCGATACCATACTCTTTTCACATTTCAGTTTACTGTCATCAATTACTAACGTGAAATCAGCGACATGTCTCTCTGTTCTGTCTAAATGAATATTGGGAACTCGCTGCTTTAAGCCACTACAATGCTACACGTAAGCTGAACGAGATTGTAATAGTTGAAATCCAGATGACACGAACAACTGAAGACAGGCTGGCTTAAGCTACTAACCTTACCTACAGTAAGTGACGTCATAACATCAGAAAAACAGGTTGCACTTTACATGCTGTTCTGGTCAATAAATAATTGGCACTGGGGCAAACCTCATTCATTCAAACTAGCTGGTAATGTTTTAAAGTTGTCCAAGAAATGTGTGAGTGTTGCTTGCAAAATGTCAACAATTTCGTCTCAAAATTTGCTCATCGCCTTATTCAAACACAGCTAGAACTGGAATCTCAGAAGACAGGCATAGTGGATATTCGTAACACCGAAGCAAAAAAGTTCAACCAACATGGCGATGTGCAGTATGATGAGTTGCCCACACAACAAAAACAGTCCCATCCGGATACCATTGGCAATACTGGAGAGAAGATTCGAACAGCAGATCCGTTTAGTTTGGAACGGTGTGGAAAATTGGCTGTGAATTTTAGCGGCAATACAATATTCATATTTGAAAATTTGGTTCAATCCACGTAAGTTCACCCAATGTTACATAATAAATCAAGGAGACTGTGTTTCGCGGTTTTACAACAATAGTGTACCATCGGTCCTGTAAGTCGTGCTCGACTGATGCAGTTGCATGTAGCGCACACGCCCACACCCGCAAGATCGCATGCGGTAGATAAACGACTCATTTGCTGCAAGCACGTAATAGCTCACTTATGTGTCTGGAACAAGACACACTATCACTGCTCTTGAACTACCGATTCAAACAAAAGGTTCGATATCAGAAAGGTGACAAACTCAGTAACATCTGAGTAATAAAATGAGAACATTAATCAGAAAGAAAGAATCACTCGCTAGGTAATGCTAGTATGCCAAAACACCTGGCATTTTTGTGTTTCTTGCCAAGCAAATAACAAGTAGATTGACGAGTCATGTTTGCCGTTCATTCAAAACGAATTGAAGTCTCAGATCAGTGAAAAGGTAGCGATCCTTGCAAAAAATGTGCAAAGAACCAGTCTACTTCTAAATGGTAACAAAAAGCGATGTGGTTCTCCGGATAAGTGTATCTGATAGATGGTAACAACCACGAAATCCGTGGTGTTCTCCGTGATTTTTGACTTGACAACTTATAATATTTATTCAATCTTTCTTAGCCATGAAAACATTGTTTAAAGAAATTTTTGTGTGTACGACAAATCGTAACGCCGCGACATAACCAGAGGAGTGTTGTTCATGATCGATTACCGAACACCAACGAAGGTGTAAAGCAACAAAAGTAGAGTGTTGGACCTGTTGACATTCATTACAGCCCGGTGATAGAAACTCGGAAATAAGACGGGTGCTTATGATATACGTTTTGATAAAGACCGAATAAAGAACACTCCACGAAAGTTACCGGTAGATGGACAGGGTGTTCTTTTCTGTTCGGTGTCAAATTCGACGGTGCTGAAAGTGGAACATGTTTCCATCACTAATATACAGTTGCCTGTGTTTGTTCCAGGCTCACTCTGAAGTTGCCTATCGCCGAGCTGCTGTATGCAAACGAGGGTAAAACCCCAGTGTCACAAACTAATTCAAAATACCTAGTGACTGACGCGTAAATATTCGGCTAACACAATCTGCAAATTCTACCTATTACCTATATGGCAACGAATCATTAAATGGTTTGACCGGGTACTGCATGCAGTGAACTAGACCTGGTTGTGTTCATTTGTTTGAAAATACACCAGTTCATTTCATTAGGGAAAACTTGACGCCTGATAAATTTATAAACATGTCATAACTTCCAAGAAAGGAGAGCACAATAAATTGAGTCCATCAAAGTGAGCATGGCATACATTTCAACCAAACGGCTACGAGTGTACATGCCGTCAGCAGCGGTGGATAAAAAGGGTTCCATTATGCGAGACAAACAGTTAGGTTTGATGGTAGTTTTTGGCTAATATTTTGTGCCCAAGGCATAAATGGTCATTGAATGAAGTCATTAGTGAAATAGCTTTTCACTCAATTAGGTAGATATGTTTATTCATGTCAACAGTTTGAACGGTACGAGTAGTGAAAACTGTCGCTCTGCAAACATAAGTCAAATTACATGGGAGAACACATCAGACAAGATTTAATGAGTTTACATCACTGCATGTACTTACTAATGTTTTTTTTTATGGCTGGACAAGTGAGGTGATCACCATCTATCACTCACACTCCTTCTCACATATTTCGCTTCTCAACTTGATTTGTATCAACCCAGATCGGATTACAATCTTCGTGTCCATCTTCGTACAACCAGTCCAGATGGTCTGGTTCTGTTACTGATCGAACTACCGGATACAGAACAGTCCAGTCGGCAATTTAATAGCCAGCGTGAACTCACTATGATCGCCCTTCGGAAGGGTCACATCGAATTAAGTGTGAATACAATTTTCAGTTGGTTGAGTTCGGAATCGCCTGTGAGAATCACGGGTCAAGCAACCTCTACCTTGCTTCAGCTTCGATCGTCCAGCTCAGTGAATGATGGGAAATGTCACGTGATACACACAGTCAGGTAGGTATGAGCAACAAACAAAAATGATCTGAACCAAACCGTCAAGTTTTATCATACACACAACTCATCAGCGCATCAACATATTTTTATTGTATCTGCTCTACACTTGATCGAGAACACACCGTAGTTGTTGCTAATGGCGCCTTGTTTTCACTCGTAATCCGGTTGTCTGTTTGCAGGGTGCAAACACCTTGGTGTTGGAGTTTTGAATGTAAACATATTTGGTTTCTACTCGTTAGGTTCCTCTCTTGCGTTTGTTTTTTATTTCTCATGGCTTGATCTTTCGTTTGTGGTACGTATGTATAACCGCGAGCCACTAATGTATTGCTGTTTATAACGGAAACTATAGTATAATACCCCTCAAATAAGACGGAAATCGTTAGACAATCCGTTCTGTAACTTTAACGGCAAACAGACATCTGGATACTGCACATCTGTGCAGATTTGTGAGCTAGAACCGAGTTAAGCAGAAGGTGTAATGGTGATTGTGAAATCTTTGCTATAATAATTATTAGGAAAATGTGTGACGGACGTTGAAACGTAGACTGCACAAGCGACATGTAAGTAGCCACAAATTAGTTCCATTTTGGTTCGGTTTTGTCGATTGTCAGATATCCATTCAACGTTTCTGCCTAGACTGAGCCACATAAACAACGGGCTACCGTAAATGTTGAAGTAGTATCTACCTTAAAATCACATTTGGTTTGCACTAATCAACTTCTCCAACTACCTAGTATAAAGATAACAAGTTTATCAGAAGGCCCAATGATGTCCATGGCTTCAGCTCGGTTGAATCCGGAGTTGACGACAGATACTAGCATGAATGCTACTGTGTTTGCTTTCGAGAATACCGAACAATTCGGATGGTGTCCATCAACTCCAAGGTTGGATAACGTCAGCTATCGCTAACGCTCCCCTAGCAATGAGCAAGACTAGTGATTCGAGTGGGGAGTTTGTCTGAATGTGAAAGCCACGATTAACTGTGAGCTGTCCCCTGCACATGCTATTTACAGAGATCAGCTACCCCGCTTACGTAACTGGAAAAACTATGTGGAGAGCACTCTAAATTACCCTGAACGAATAGTTTTAACCGGTCAGTTTAATGCCATCTATCGAAACCGTTTTGACAAAGTTACAAAAATTGTTCACAACATTGAACAGGTATGACGATTATTCAAGCGATTCAATTATAAGGTGCATATTTTTGCCGCATTTCAATAAGCACTTATCGTCGGTTGATTGTGTATTCACTTAGGAGCGGAGGACGAGTGGCACTCATTCTTGATAATCACATGGTGTCCGGAGAATTTCTTCATCATTCCAGAAACTTCCGTAGAAAAAATCATATATATTTGGGTAAGTCTCTGATTACAATTAAAGAGAACCTTCGGTGTCTCAGTTTCAGACTCGTTTGATATGTCAATAACTTTAGAAATATGTAATGTATTACAAACTTCTAACGTGAATTTCATATGCTTCCGTTTTTCTCCAGGAGGCGCATTTCTTAGTGTAACAGGATTACCTTGGGAATATCAGCAAAACGTGACAGCCTGCATCGCAGATCTGTTCGTCAGCGAACAAGAAGTCTCCCTACTCGACTCCTGGGACGAAATTTATGGTCCGATCAGACAGTGTAGTTGAAGTCCCACTTCCATAGCTAATCGAAAACAAGCATATCGAAACATGTCGCAGAATTCCTCTTCACCTATCCCAGGCGTTCATTGTTATGCTCACAATTGACTAGTTATCCGTTTTCTTTTTAGTAAATGCATTTTATGTATGTATTCACAATCCCTTGTCTCATGTGCCGCTTGTATCATAGACTCGGTTACCATGACAGCCAGTGTAACCTGGATTAGGCAATATCCGAAAATATTTGTTCCTCCTTTTTGTTCATCAACCGCTGAGGTTCAGTTTATTATCATATCGCTTACAGACCAATCAAATTAATTAAACGGATCGTTTCTTATTTATAACTTGTTTCACATTTCCGCGCCGTTCCACTGGAGTTGCCTAACTCTAAGGGACCAGATTTTTCGAACGTCGTTCTTTCTCCCACACACACACACGCACAGTCGAAATTTGTACATGTGACTTGTAATTCTCCTTATTCCATGCTCATGTCATGTTTTTTATACTCATATGAGCATAGTGTAGATCGCTTTACTATTGAAATGTGTGAAACCAATATAACTATCAAGTTTTACTAGGCATGCAGCGAGTTTCCTGATCTGAAAGCGGACAGCAGAAAACCACGTCGACAACCATTTGTCTGTAGGTCGTGTTGGCTTGCAGATAGTGTGTTTAAGGAGGATAAGTGTTCAAGTCAACTTACTAACCATGGGAACACTAAACGAGATAGACAAAGTGACAGTCTACGACTTGGATTGTTAAATGTATTGACCATATATCGAAACCTTGGTTGATCGTAACCAAAGTGCTGAATCGTTTGGATTGTGCTTATCTACGGTCTTGGGTATGATCGGCAGTCAATTGCTGTTTACCTGAAACCAGGTATTCTAACAGAGTCTAAAGTTACTGATGAGTAGTAGGGGATTTTGGTTTTCATATGGATTGAACGTCACTCACAATTGATTGCAGCTTTCGCATTCCCATAGACTTTCCAGTCGGTCCATTTCGAAAAGAAGCACTAAACGCGAGTTTCGCTCTCATTAGAGCTGGTGAGTAGAGCATATCCTTGCCACGACCGGGACTAGAACTTTGGCGACGTTTTCATGAGGCAACCGGGTTTACCACTGCGCCACTGACCTCATATTAGGCACGACCGAATTATCATATATGAACGCCCCTATCATTTTCGCTTGTAGGTAATAGTCCGGTTGCCCGATCGCCTTGATATGCACTACTGACAAGCTCTGTTGAGAACGAAACTTGTGACGACCTTACCATGAGAAATAAGAGTTACCGGCTGTCTTCAGACAATCATTGAACTACCGATCTAGAGTGCACATGGTCAGTAGCTGTGATATCTCAAGAAGGAACTGTCATCAGACACGTTACTTATAGCAATGGTAGTCTGTTTGTACTAACCTTCAGTTACATCGGCGAGGAGTCGCATGCCTACAGGGAGGTGCCTGTCTTGGTGGACAGTGTGAGTATTTAAAGTGCCCGCATCAGTCGGACACAAGTTTTAGGTGTATATTCTTTTTAAATCCGTCCGTTCGAGTTGAGAAATCACAACTGGGCTGACAGTCTTAAAATTGAATTTCAGAAAATTCGTCAAGACGGACATCTGTTAATGATGTTTGTTGATGAATGTTGACAGTTTGTTTGCTATCATCCTTCGCTGATGTAACATCCACAAGATTTGTATGAATTGCGCATAACAACAATAATTCAACAGGAATCAATCAATTGAATCAGTTCTTCAGCCCATGATCTCACAACAGCAAGGTTGTTATCTGGACACATAGTACTGACAACTGTTACCTAATCGGAATTGATGCTAACAAGTTCAGGTTCTGATTGGACAATGTCTTGATCAATCTGGCCGAATGAACTGAGTGACTTCGTGCAAATCATGATAAACTTAATAAATCGTAGGATCAGTCCATGTTGGATTCAAATCACACTGTACTGAAATAGAGGTAGTTTGGTTCTGACCCTACTTTTGTTATTGGGGGCGTGTTTGAAACCAGTGATTATGTAGTTGTGATAAGTTCATCAGTCTGTACTGTTACATACAAGACGTTTGTGACAATAACGGAGATTCGTAGTGTATTAGCAAACCACCGTGGTATGTGCCGTCCGACCGTCAGTCCACCTTGTCATTGCTCGTGTTGCATTTAAACAGCCTTTTGATCACACATCCGACGACCAAAATAACACAGCAACATTGGTTGGATCACTCAGTATGACAACGAAAAGTCCTAGGCAACACTCGTTGTTCACCATTGCTGTTGGCAACTAGAACAATGTTTAGGGAAATCCAGCACTGATGAAGTCACGGGACACAAATCTTTGACCGTTCTACTATGCAAGGTCGGACGTACCGTCAACCGGATTGAAGAACGTGTCACTATTTACACACCTGACTTGGAACACTTTCAAACACAACCTGTTGTAAACAATGGCTTGCCTGAACCCAAAAAATTGTTGACTATTCCTTGTTCCTTCTGTCTGACATTATGCCTGTAGCTGTTATAATCTGCAGTCGCCGAAGAGAAGAATATGGACTACCCGATAAACAGAAATGGATTTGGAATCACCTGATGCTCGCACTTAAAATCTATTATTCATGCCAACATTTTGTGAGTTTCGCAGACAGTTCTTCGTTATTTTATCTGACAAAATTAGACAGAAATGATGAGTAGACAGTCTTGATGTACGTCGCTGTTGTAGCTGAATCTGTCAGACAGGTCACCGTACATCCCAACGTTAGCCGAAACATTCTGGTGAAGTGTCCGATGTACGGTCACATATCCGTTGGATACACTACTACGTTTGAGCGACTCTAAAGTGCAGGTCGATGGACTGAATCGAACACACCTCTATAGTCGAGAAAAACAGCAACTGCTGGCTACCGGTAAATATGACGCCTCCCAAGGATTTGGCAAATACTAAAAATCTGATAAATACATCCTTGTCCAATACGAAGCGCTGCCTGCCATTCCCTAGCGTCTGTCTCTCGGGCTACAGTGAGTCGATGAAGTATAACGGATGCCAGAACCCTAGTTGTGACGGGGGTCAAGTTACGGTTTTCACAAGATCCTCTGACTCCTTTTTCAGTATGATTCTAAAAACCTATAGTGGTCAATGCAGTATGGAACTATCAATATTGCGATTATTCGTGATTGTACGTGGGCTGAGTTACTACCACGATATCCAGACATAGATGGGAGAACGCCTACGGTTCTCAACCAGAGTCATTGGCTTTAAAGTTTGTGAAGCAAGGCAACTGGTTGGCGGCAGTGTACCATAATTAATACTAAAATAACATACTGGCCCTCTTCCAACCCCCACTATGGATGACCAAAATATACTGTGACAGCCGAGACAAAAAGTCATGGCAGCGCCTAGTATAAAGTATATATATATATATATATATATATATATATATATATATAATCTCTACAACAGTGGGTCAACAGCGTTGGTCCTCAAGCCACGTTTTGACTTTCACATAGCATTCGAACTAACAGATACCTCCGGCAGAAGATAGTTCCAACGGTTGTCGGTCATCGCATGCCACTAAAATCGTTTAGTCTATGATGATTAACCTTCAGTTGTCGATTGCTCCGATCGAAGGCATGGACCAAAGATTCTCGTCTATAGGCTCCAAAATTTTTCATGTTTGATTCCCGAACCCTACAATCAATCACTCGGTCCTCCGGAGCATCCGGGTTTTTAAAGCAGGGCTTGTAGACAAACTGCCCATATTTCAATTATTGTATGCATCAGCTTATGCTTTGAATTCCTATTCCTCTGTCCCCAGATTTAGTGTATCCTAAAACTGATGCCCCTTTGATTCGGCCGTCATTAACTCAGCTCTTGCTTTACGACCAACCCCATTAGGACTAGAACATTAAAGGGTGTCTAGCGGAACTTGACTTAAGAACTGTTCACTTCATGAGGTAAGACTGACGATCAGAAATAGTGTTGTAACTGTCAGAATAAAAAATAGCCGCAATGACGTGTACTCGGCAACACCTCCCTAATCGGGATAGGGCTACAACCAAATAGGAACGTTAACTAACATAACACAACCAAATCAGGATAGTTGTAAAGTCATGCGGGAGCTCGAAAATCCCATAGGTGGATTAGATTGTTCGTTCATGCAACGGTGTAATACGGCAAACACCAAGTGGACCAAAAGGTAGACTGCCGGCTGGGATTGTTCAAACAGCCTACTTAGGAATCCACTAACCATGCTGTACGGAAACTAGGTTACTGGTCAATCAATTGACGGCAGCTCGACTGGTCTATTACGTCATCATCATCATCAACATAGCAGCCATGAGCCGGCCCAAAAGGTACTGTGGCTCGGGCTGCCGCTCAACTCAACAGTGACATGGAATATCCTACAAGAAAACGTTGCTAAGAAGGTTCAAAATTAATAAAAGACTAAGCGGAAGAACTGCAACACACCGCCATCTCGGATAGCGTTTCCAGCCAACGGTTTGAGTGATCACGAGGACTCCATCCAGGCAGGCGACACCTACCCACTTTGTGCAGTGGAGCAGTCAGGATCTTCATATTCTGTGACCACGTTGTTGCTTGATCGCCACGCGGTTTTAGAAAACTGTTGGTGGTCTCAATATGTAATGCCCGGTACGGCAAACGATCAGCTGGCATATGGAGTACGTGACCACCCAGGTTGATCATCGATCCGGTGGATTTGTGGCCATAGTAGATGCAGCGCCTGAACAAACCGCTTTTGTAGACATGAGATCGGGTCAAACAGCTTGATTCTGATAGTCCTGGCAGTACAAACTGTTTTGATTCGAACTACTTTTGATAGGTTACCTAGCACGCGATATACCTTTTGGAAGGCTTGATCAGTGTTCACCAGGTGCCCATTTTCAACCAGATAGGCGAGAATAACACCGTTAACCGATCGTGTTTCCCCGTGTCCTAACCACCAACGATGACGTTCTCGGGTTCGTTTCGAAAACCATCTGGACGTTCGACCAATATAACCT
>LUCH01018218.1:0-16863 GCA_013368495.1 Paragonimus heterotremus
CTAACAATGTTAGATGTCGATGAGTCTCCTAATGACTTTCGGTTTCTCAGTTTTTATATTGTTAATTCCCTAATTTATGCATTCCGATGGTTGACGTACAGCAGTTATTTCACTCGTATACTGCTCAGTGCATATGGTTGGTGAATGTTTGAAAGTGATACAACTGCATCCACGAGTTTCCTTCTGAGCATTCACTGGATACCATAACCAATGTGTTTGTGGGTAGAAATGGGATCCTGGATTACAAGTTGTTGGGTTACTTGGTTTCCAATCTGGAATTGAATTAACATAAACAATCTCATCTAGTTCGACAAAAACACGCGTCAGCTGAACCAGATGAGCATGAGTATTCCGATTTCCGGTAACTAGGGATGAAGAATTTCGGACTTGTATGCCTAAAACATCAACGTGGTTCAATGTCATATTGATTGGAATATCACCTGCCACCGATGTGTTGGGTATTAATGCTTTTTATGGAAAAGCTTACTTCTGACCAGGTAGGATGGATTTGCGTTGAAATTGATACAATCCAACCTTATATGCGATGTTGCATTATCGTATTGTAATTCTTGTAAAATTCAGGCGATTGAGGAAAACACAAGTTGAATTATATTGGAAAGCTGTTGTCCAAACCTGCAAGCTAACTGAGAAATGAAATCCTAAACACTGGTCATACCAACGTTCTTTCCACAGCAAAACTCTCAGCGGAAATCGTTTGAACTCAGATACTCAATTTTGTTCACTCCATTCGAAACCAAATAGCTACCTCAACTTATTTACGAACTCATTCGGTGAATGCAACGTTGGGGAATATTATTGGTCATCACTAGGATCCGTCATGAGAGATGGTGCATCTTTAGGCCGGTTAAGAACAGGCTCAGTTGTTTCGGTAGTTCGGTCCAAGTAACTCCCAGCTGTCGACACGACGCTTCATTTTGGCTCTAACCTCAACGGTTCCTGATCTTCCATATGCCCTGATGCCAACATCCGGAATCCAGACCAAAGGCCTTAACCAATCGGTACGTCCGTTAAACGAGTCGGGTTGGAGCGATAACACCTGGTTGCTCGCACATGCCTCTCTAATCGTTTCAGAGCCTGACGTCCAATGCAAGAGTTGGAAGCAGTATGCTTTAATGAGCAGTGCAAACGCGCAAGGTAAGAGGAAGATAATTCCCTAACGGATCGTGTCATCACGAAAGTTTACTCACCAACCGGTGAACAGTAAAAAATTGCATTCAGAAATGAACCAGATTTACAAATAACTGAGGGACTGATAAAAATTAACGCTTTTTCCATGGAATCCAAGGCAGGTGTTGCTGAGCATTCATGTGTATCGCGCCATCTGTGTTTTGTGTTGATGTATGCTGTCGACCACATCTCTGCAGATCACGAACACTGTCAGTTGTAATAAAGCTTTCACCAGTCTTCGAAACGATTTATAGGTAACCGATTGCGTAGCCACATACACCTCGATAAAATCACCCCAAATTCGCGGATGTTTCCGATATGATTGTGAAGCATGCAGGATGAGGAGGTCACAGTTTATTGCTTGGCTCATGGTTCCCAAATTCATTCAACGTCCGTTATACAATAACTACCGTCTGGCCAATATATAAAAGGAACGCCATCGCAATCATTCCACATTCAAATGATTAATGCGGCTACCTGCTGCGGAGTGCATAGCGTGTACTGTCAATTTGACTTGATTCGAATGTGGTATGATGTGACGGCACGAAATTATTGATCTTGGATACGCAAACTAATTACACGAGACAATGCAGTAATATTTTCCCATTCTCTCCTGCGACTGTTCCCCTGACCCGTCCTCCACATTTGTTATTCCGTCGCACTACCATTCTGCGGTGACCAAAACGGCGATACACACAAATCGACCGGACAACGCATCCTTCATCTGATGTCTTAATGAGGCTCCACACGCCTGTGGACCAGAAGGCTGACATCAGAACAATGCATGCGGCGACTGTAGGAAGAAGGAAGACGTTTCTCGTGCATGTAGATTAAACCTGTTTGATGGAAATTCACTGAATGTCACCGAAACATTCGTCAGAGCGGTCAGATTGTCCTAACTAGCTGATCTTGAGCCATACACTCTGGGGATGAATGCCATTCCCAACCATACTCGCGCATCGTGAGCATCCGGAACACGACCTCGAAAGACGGGACCCAAGTAAAGGAAGGCACAATCGAAGTGGCGACTCCTAGGTGACTACGACTCTCCGTCAACGCAATGATCTTTCTTTAGCAAATCTATAAATTCCAGTAGACTGTGAATTAACAATCTCCAGCTGTGCATACCGCTCGTCAGAGGATCGCGACAAGAACAACACAACTATTCACCAGTCGCCCTTCTAAAACGCCACATGACGAATATCCGAACCAATAATTTTATCGTCCGCCTTCCAAGCACATCCCGAGTGTTGGTCGAATGGCATGACGTGGGGATAAAAGGGACAGTGCATCAGGGAAATCTTACAATGATCGTTAGCAAAAGTTTCTCTCTGTCCCATCAATTAACGCCTGGCGGCAAAATGCAGACAA
Source organism: Paragonimus heterotremus (assembly GCA_013368495.1). NCBI lineage: Eukaryota > Metazoa > Platyhelminthes > Trematoda > Plagiorchiida > Troglotrematidae > Paragonimus > Paragonimus heterotremus. The sequence continues at coordinate 2,560 of LUCH01018218.1, forward strand.
CACATTCTCCACTTTGCGTATCCATGATCAATAATTTCGTACCGCCACACCATGCAATACTGATATTTGTATCTACAGGGGACCATTGGTTTTGAAGACATTCGGGCGCTGTTTTGGACCAAACCGTGAACCCATTTTACACGCAATACAGTTGCCTCTCATCAGTTATGAAGCCAGGATTCGAAGACAACGCAACATTCTGTTAGTTGTTTTCAGCATTCTTCGATCAAAACGCGCTTCTTTTCACATTTATTTCTCATTTAATAAATCCGACTCGGTAATGTCCCAAATAGACCTCGTGTTCACAGTGGTCGAAGCAATCCGTTGTTCGTTCGGTGCTTGCAATATGGCTCAGGCAGAAATAGGTGAATGTTTCACATGACCACACACTTCAGTTACCAGCCAACATCACAATTGAAACCTCACGTTCTGAAACCCAGTCCCCACAACATTTAATTCCAACACTACCGGATTCATCCACTCTTTCTTGCACCAATCTCCGTTCACCCTGGGGTTGTCAGACGTTGTTGTGACGTGCTTAACAAGACTCATAAAATGGATGATTGCATTCGAATAGAACATTTCACGAATATATTATGACTGGTGACCTGTGTCATACGTACATTCAGTGAGCTCAGATAGTTTGTGGAATCTGGACGAACACACCCAATATATGCTTCCCGAAGGGCCATAATCACAGCACCTTCAACAACATCATCCGATACATGAAACTTCAATCCACTCAAAGTATCGGTTCCCTTGATGTCCCACAATACTAATTCTCGTTTATGACATTGTCACAAACGGCTCGAGATAAAATGATTGCAGTTGGGACGCGCATCAAGGCGCTCACCGAAAGGTCTAACAAGTGTACCAGACAAGACATACGCATGAACCGAACAACAACCTTGGAACATGTCATAGGGTGACCAACGCAGCCATCGATCAAGCTCGAAGCCAAGCTACTGAAGCTAAGCCAGTGAAGCCAACTGCTGTATTGATTGAATATATAATGCCCTATTGACAATATACCAGACACTTTTATCGTGTCTCATTGCTGAGTCGGGATAGCTTGAGGTCATATTAACCAGCGTTACAACAGACATGGACGTGAAAATATAATCTTTACAAATAACTGTCATCTACGATTATCCAAACAAGAGATGAACGTTAACCATGCGCAATGTTGGTGGCACAGCTGTTGTTGTGGGTCTCTTTGGGTACAAACTTCTACGAATACAGGTGGATTAACAGGCGCATATGGCTAGTGAATCTCATTTCCAATAGTCTACTGAAAATTTTCATATGCACCGATTGTGTTAACGATGCGAATAATGTGTTTCTTTTCCATGAATTGATAATATACAGAGGTGTATCAAGTCCAAATATAGGCAGTGCTAATTTTCCGCTCATTAGTGCAATGTGGAATGATTCATGCTGGGGTGAAATATTTCACGTTTGTTATATTAGTGAATGAATAATTTGAGGTGAAATGTTACCTGACACCAGTAAAACAAAACGTATTATGCACTGCACGACCTGCACGTATATTGCGGACCCAATCACTGTTTACTCGTTCGATCATTCCGTGATAACCTGTCTGTGATGAGTTCCAATGTGGATCAAACCAACACCATCTTACTTCTGAAGTTGAAGATGTTAGACACAAGCATACCCCAAATTTCACTCGCCATATGCACATTCGGAACCACTTTGAGGCATTCTAATTCATCTAACATTATAAAACCATTTGTCACAGCTTGCATATTAAGTCGACGTCTACTGCAGTCAGTGCACAATAGGCAATGTGCATGATTCATTCGTTGATATAAACGCGAATAAAAAACAGTTGATCCAATGCTTCAACAGAACCAACACTAACCGATATGCATTCGACATTGAACACTTGGTCCCATAAGAGTGGTTAAACCTACACGGCTCTGGAATTGGTTATACCAAATTAACTTATATTCACATCATTCATTCCAGATAAGAAAGTGAATCTCTGAATAATTCGGCCACACAGACTGGTGGACATTCATTGGAGGATATTTCAAGACACATCTTGCAAACCACCAATGCCGAGTTCAACTGAAAGTACTCCTACAATTGGTGCATCTCGTGTTATGAAAACGTTTAAAATGCATAACACTATTGACATCGTGATTCGGATCAGTCTAATTCGCAATAGTACTTGAGCTATAATATGGAAAACCGTATGAGGCACGAAGCGTTCGTCCTAGGCCGATCAACGAAAACACTGATCTTGAGTCATTTGCTAATCTTCATTAACATCGTTTGCACTGCAATGTCTGGGTGTCCAGAGAACTTTACGGAGGTGGACGGGAGTCTGTGTATGCTTTCATTTAATCGACCGGTCAGATACTGTGAAGCACATGCGCAGTGTTACGCCGAGGGTTTGCGGCGAGGAATACGGATGTTTCTGCTCGCGAAGCACACAAAGAAATGGATGAATCACACGGCTGGTGTGGGTCGCACGTTGACCGGTATCCACTGCCTACTCCACGATCTGAAAAATCCGCGTTCCCGTTGGATGGTCAGTGACCCTGGATGTTCTGATTGCAAGACGAAGGTAGACTTCTTAACTGTGGATATTTTTCCGACAGTTGGACGCGTAATTGTTTGCGATGATCAAAAATGCTCTGAAACAGTGCAAGATGGTACATATTTTCGATTCGTCTGCGAAATATCCAAATATCCTGAGCCAAATAAATGGAGAGAAACGCAATACAAAACGAACTGGCCTATGAAGATTGCCAATCTATTTATGCCTGATAATTTTAATGAGGGTTGTTTCAAGCTGTATGCAGATCTAACCGTTATTCTCTGCTCGCACAAGTAAGTGAACGAGTGTACGATTGTCTAAAAACATGTCTGAAAACTGCTAATGGAATTCTACGAATAATTCGGGTAGCATGTTTTACACGAACAAAATCATATGCAAAATTGTCTATAGTGCTTTCATACCATTTGTAAAAATATGCTTGATAATGTTGTTCAACTTGCCCACTAATCGTGCTAATAAGATCAAATTGTACTTTCTGACTTGTTTATTCAGATGTCAAATCAATGATGTCTGTCGATCATTCTACTACAACAGTGCAACCCGAGATTGTTATCTCGCACTGTACGTGGATTCTCGTCTACCACATCACTTGGAAACGTCATACGGGTCCTGGGTGCGATTTGCAAAACCAGACTACTGACTGGATCAAGGAAACTGACGAAGGGACGTTTGCAATTTAGAAAGATTTAAACGTTCATTTCAGTGGCCTGCTAACTGTTGTGCTGACCCCAAATAACATTCAACGAATATCTCTCTATGCTTGTCGCACTCAATCTGTTAGCCTCATTTTCACAAATTATCTCATGTGATCCGGTTTTGTGTCGTGCCGTAATATGTTCAAATAATAAATATCCATGAACGACGCGATTATTCATTGATGTATAAGTGGTTGTGTATTATTGAATTCGTTAGCCTGGCCAGCACTTTTAACCGCCGGGAGTTACTCCATTTTAAAGTCAATCTCCTTTCCATTGGTTGTATAGTTTGCATATTTACTCATCTACATATATATATATATGAGTGTAGCTGACAGTACTGTGTTGATGGTTTTGTTAAGCATAGTTGTAGACAGCTCGCAAGAGATAGGCTGAAGAGTGAGGCACTATGACAGTTAACTTGTCATATGAACAATAACTCAATTCTTTTTCATATAGATAGAATATCACCCACAATTGATCGCAGCTGTCGCATTCCCATAGACTTTCCAGTCGGCCCCTTTCGAAAAGCAGAAGCACTAGACTCGAGTCTCGCTCTCATTAGAGCTCGTCAGTAGTGCATATCATCGCCACTGCCGGGACTTGAACCACGGACATGCTGTTCATGAGGCAACCGTGTTTACCACTACGCCATTGACCTCACATTAGGCACGACCGAATTATCATATGTGAACACTGAACCACTTTCGCTTGTGAGTAATGCTCTGGTTGCCCGATCGCCTCGAGAGGAGACACAGTTACTGTCTGTTAACTCCAATCGATGACCCCTCGACTAGGACTTCTCTTCAAGTTGAAATCACAGAAATCATTGACTTGTTGAACGATATTTGATTACAGATGATTAATAGGGGATTTTTAATTTTCATATAGATTAAACATCACCCACAATTGATCGCAGCTGTCGCATTCCCATAGACTTTCCAGTCGGCCCCTTTCGAAAGGCGGAAGCACTAGACTCGAGTCTCGCTCTCATTAGAGCTCGTCAGTAGTGCATATCATCGCCACTGCCGGGACTTGAACCACGGACATGCTGTTCATGAGGCAACCGTGTTTACCACTACGCCATTGACCTCACATTATGCTCTAATGAGAGCGAAACTCGAGTCTAGTGCTTCCGCCTTTCGAAAGGGGCCGACTGGAAAGTCTATGGGAATGCGACAGCTGCGATCAATTGTGGGTGATGTTCAATCTATATGAAAATTGAAAATCCCCTACTACTCATCTGTAACTCTATTTTTGGTTACCACTGACCGGCCAGAAATATGCCCTTACTACTAATATATCCAGCGGTTTTGTTTCTCCAAATCAAGTTGTTGAAACCGTTGGAAAGTTACACCATCTTCGGAACGCCATGTTTTGGTGAACATGCAGCACACTAAGGCTACGTCCACAAAACGGTTTCAATTGATGTGCGTCCTAACAATGACTGTTGAAAGGTTGTAAACAAAACCAAATCTTTGTTCTTAATCACAGCAGGCAAAGAACGTATGGATCTTGTAGTGTGATTGAGCGATGTCCACTAAGTGCGTATTCTGAAGGTGTTGCAGGCTAGTTGCCACCTCTAAACATTTTATCAAGCAACAGGAGTACATAGGTTGTTACAAGATGGAGTAAGATTTCAGGTCGTAGATCCGTGCCTCTAAGTTAGTTGGTGAAATATTGTCTCGTACGATTTACAAGTATGAGGGAAAATCAGACGAACAGGGGAAAATGACTGGAACTGAACTAAAGGTAAGTGCAATTATGGTGCTGGCTGCAATCATTTTACTTAGTTCAGGGGGAAACGGCATAAAGTCAGAAATGAGTCGTCAACAAGCTGTGTGACTGAGTTAAAATATTGGATAGGAAGACTGTAGTACCGACTGTCTATCACGTATGTGCCGATGGAGTAATATATATAAAATTCTCAACTGATTCGACCATGACCAAAAAGGATTTGGACGGTGCGTTTCATTATGAACAGATATTACCTGTGTCTCAGTTCTGTCTGCAAAGTAACATACCTCTTCCATTACTCAGTTTCAACGAGTTACCTCTCAAACGATCTTGCTTATTTGGTAGGACGAGATACGTCAATGGATGATCCGATATAAGAAATAGTTTTCCACTGAAGTGTCTGCAATTCGTTGTGAATTGACCTGATTTTGCCAGTCTTTCCGGCCAATAGAGTTTTCTTTAGCCCTACAAAATTTCTAGTGTCCTGTCACTGGACAAGTTTCGAGCACTCTAAAACTTGACAGAACTTCGTGTCATCAGCATGGACGTACGTACGTACGTTCAGTCGTATCATGCTCTAGCCAAATGAGTAAGCGCTCATGAGGGTCAGTGATAAGAAAGTATTGGTAAGATCAAAATAATCCAAGTCTATGACCAATCCCGTGCCTTCACCCTTCGTCCAAACGTTGCAGGTTTTCAGAGTTGATCTAAATACACTCACCTACTGAGAAATTTACCCTAAATGAAAATATGATCGCAGCATTCTTAACGTTTTAACAATATTGATCTGTTCATAAACAACTTCAATATATGAAACAAAATACACTGAATTCGCGGACGATAGTATTGAAACAAATGAACACGTAGTCTTGTGAGCCAAGAACACGGATTTATTCAGGAAATCAACACAGGGGTTATGCATGACAACAAACGAAAATACTCACCTGCATATTACACTGATCTCAGAACTTCAAGGATCTCACAGACGCCAATGCTCGCTTCCTACGTATACAGAGAACCATTTCATGTCACGCTACAATCCGATGTTTTTTCTTGTATTTTTCACCCGGCTGATTCAATGCCCCACTGCAGACTAGTACTGTGGCGAATAGTGTGATGCTATCACTTCTCCTCAACACAGTAGTATTTGAGCACTGATCAGTTAATTCGAACTATACACTAACGATTTTCACATAGATATATATGTGACTTATCCGGATCACAATTAAAGTGCAAGGTTCTTCGCCGGTGTAGAGAAAAACACGTTTTCCATTCGAACCATTATTGTGGAGTATTTCGCATCGAATCACAAGCATCGCACTTTTGCTTACCTACTCAAAGTGCACATTGTTATTGCTACTGTCGTTGTATTGAGGTATATTGTTTACTGTCACTCAATATCGATCATTTGTTCAATTGCATTTTATCGCTCCGCAATGTGCAAGCCCTTCAGTAGTTCAACAGCGCTCTCTGCCAGGCGTTTAACTGTCATTCTGAAAATATGAATAGAAACACTTCAGTCCGAACGAATTTTCACGAAACTAAGAGGAAGTGTATTCTAATTTTCTGCTAGAGAGTGCAAGTTACAGTTCACGTTTCTCAGTAATACTGCCCGTATCATGGTAAATACACAACGGCGGTTTTTGAACATGTAAATACCATCACGATAATTCAATTCGGAACGGAGTACGTCCGTATATTAATTTGTGAATGTGGGACGATCGGCGACTGTGAATATACATAAAATTTCTTCCTCACAATAAACACCATGCGCTCCAACTCACAAACTAATCAAACATTAATCGGTACACACAGCGAGCGGTATTCAGTATTGATGACGAAAGCATGCACTGGTTAAAAGGCAGAAGTCATTTCCGTTGTATCAGATGAATGTGGAATAATTACGATGGCGTTTCGTCTAAATCATGGGCAGAGGTTACCCATTTGATAACACATCTTAAATGACTCTCAGAAGCACGAGCCAAACAGTGTAATGTGGCCTATTAACCCCGTATGCTTCACAGTCACATTGGAAACATCTGTGGATGGGGATTGAACTGAGGTGCAGTATACGAATTCTGTACAAAGGGGATGATGAACTGGAAATTGCTCAATTTCACTGTTTTTTCCCGGTAGACAGGGAAGGTATATAGTGAGGTCCACACTGTGAACTGGGTTCAGTGACACAAGACGACGCATCTTTCCAACCAGTGGTCACATATCGAACGGACGAGAGACATCGTGGTTAGTCAAGTATTGTATAGGCCTATACGAAATGGGTAAGTTTCCTCACGCTTGCAGTTGGAACATGGGTGTGCCTGACACAAACTTCGGCTTATATTCTTCTATTTATATCGACGTTTATGGTGTAGTGGACTAATGAACCAACTGATAAAAATGACCAAAAATATGGTAGTATCACAAAACATCGTAATGGAGATAAATAGGATGAAAGGTAGACGTACAAATTAAACGGAAGATGTATCGGTAAAAATAGGAACGACTCACTGATAAGTCAAGGTCCGTTAGATTGAATAGACTACCACAAGAATGAAAGACAGCACCAGAGATGCGATTCGTTGGACTACCGATAGATAATTCCACAAATGACGTGATATTATAAAATTTGAGCGTCGAATGATCAGCTAATATGCGGAGCTAAAGTATTCTATCGTCCAACCACTTTACTGGCCCAAACTTCGTACGAATGAAGAAGACAGAGATGATGTGCGGTACCCACCGTTTATTTGTGTTGATGATAAAATTCAAAATTGTTTTCTGATGGTTTCAAACAAGTGTACAATTGAAGGTAACAAAACGATATATACAGAATGTACAAGAATGAATTATGAAATATAGCTGTGACTTGTGGACACTTCAGTGGTAAACAAATTCCCTACTTGGCGAGTGGTTGCCTCGATTCGAGTTTGAGTTTCGACATGATTCTCTGTTCCTTCCTCTGTCGTTCAAGCTATCCTCCGCACTTTCAGAAATGTGTCAATTAAACGTAACGGCACAAGGATTGAAGCTTTTGTGGGAGATTGTTCCAAAGTTGCACAACAATGCACATCCCATGCATCATCTTTCAGAACGCGGTAGGTCAAATTACTGGTGGTCGTAATGAGACGGTCATTTGGTCAGTAAACAGCAGGTGGGCAAATAGAACAATATACTTGCTCCTGATAAATAATGTACACATATTTCGATTAGCGTAGCAATTTCGGAGTGCTTTGTTTTTACTCCAGACTTTATTAATTGTTGTGTGCTTATGCTGCCACGTGGTAAATGTGTGTGTGTGTCCAACATCATTTATAATAATTACTGAAACCAGCAAACTTCAATTTGGATTGCTGTGGAAATAGAAGCAATGTTAGATGAAAACACGTGTAGCTGGGAGAGAACAATAGATGTCTGGGAAAATTGTATCTCCATGCGGTATTTTTGATACCGTTGTTCTTGGCGATAATTATTATGAGAAGGAGAATCCGATTTTTGTCACGCGCATTGCTATCTCGAGGACGAACCAGCGTATATTTTCGAGGGTTTACAACAAGGATATCCACCATCTGACTGACCTGAGTCTGGTCACAAATTATTCACTCCCTAGATACGGTGATTTTCGAATCGGGCTCATTTCGTATACCATGTTTGAATTAATTTCTGGATGAAATAGATTGTTCTACCTGACACCAATTTCTACTGTGTGGCATTCTTCATTTCCCTATAGGTTTCACAGAAAACTGGAACTGGAGTTAGAATGCACACCAATTAAGCATCGAGTAACTCTGGTATAATACATTCATATTGTATATTTTTCTGTCCAATATGAGTATTTTGCATTCGCATATTGCTTGTGGACAGGTAGTTTCACCAATTTTACAACCACTCTTTATCGATGAGTAGTTACTTAACCGATTCGAAATTAACCCACTAAGGCCAGTGAACCTATCCGGTGGAAGTGAGGTCATATACAACACGGTTAGATTAGCTTGGATTGTGTGCGCCATAAATTTGAAACACAACTGCATTTGACACATTTCCAGTGGGCAGTTGCCTGAGCAATAGAAACCTTCGGTCAAGCTCAGATGAAGTAACTGTTTTTATCTTAGATAAACATAAACAGTAGTACGGCTGAGCAACAATAACTGTTGTCCGATTCGAGAAGTACTGGCTGATTGTAGACTAAATTAGACAACTCAGCGACCAGAAATACTCTCGGTCAAAGTACCGTCAACATAATGTGTGTAAAAAATGTTTAACACCTCCCTCAGGAACTCTCAACGAACCCATGTGACTGGGACTGAAGAAAGATAGCAAACCGGATGAGCTGCCAGCGATAACTGTTAATCACAGATCACCTTATTGCTCGCAAGTCTTTCTGAATGTCAAGTGCCTGTACATTTTAGTAAACCCTTCTAGATTTTTTATTCTTGGGTTTTCTCCACACCACAATATCTGCAGAAGGTAATTAAAGTCACTGCCTTCCAGATCACTCATGTATGGGTGACAAGATATGGCTTTCAAAGTTGACAGGAATGCATGAACTACTTGCAGTGATAACGGCACAAAATTAGCGAAACCTGAACAGATTCAATTGTGATTGCTGAAAGAATTTACGAGAAATATTGCGCACAATTCCCTAGACCCACACGTGGATGAATACAAAGATGTGCATCCATTATTTTCAGTTCACATATAATATCCATTTTCATCAAAAAATCAACTGCATTCAGAATGTAAGATAAACGGAATTGCTTAAGCAGGATATTCAACCGAATTATTTCAAAATACACAGCGAGCTGAGAGATGAGGAGGCTTCTGTGTTGGGTTCTGTTTTTGCACGTTGTCCCTTACTGTTCGAGTACCACAAAATGCAATGTTAGGTATACATTCAAACCAGAACGCTCAGTGGCTCTGACGTTTGTCATGAGTATTGACAGCGAGTTCCCACCGGACCTAAACAACCACCTACTCTAGCATTGTCACACTTTACCATAGTTATAATTCACATTGTTCTGTTTTTGAGATTCGGCTTTACACGCTTGTTGACTGTCAGTTATCTTCTGGTTAGAAACCTCTTTATGAATATCGATACCGACGACGTAAAGCACGTCGTTGTGTTAAGAACTGGCAAACGACTCACGAGATGTGAAGGGCCACAATACTTGTTTGTCAAAAAATGTAACGAGAGGGAATATGATAGGTACGGGGGGGAAACATACGGAGAGTTATCTCCTTCAGAATTCAAGAACCTCGATTGACACACTCTTTGTCATTTGAATTTGTAATTCAACTGAGTGACAATGTTCAGTGTCAACCCGGAAATATCGAAAACAAATGCAGTTGTAAACTCAATGTATTACAATCATGAGTTGAACAAATTTGAGTTACTTTTCACAGATGTTCCCAGAACAACAAAAAGGCAGATTCAAATGCAAGGCTAGAAACACCTGATATAACTGACTGGTCATCACAACGCCAACCGACTAAATGTTTCGGTGAAACGGTGTCATGATATTTGATCGAAAACTTATCTGACTGTTATGGACGTATGTGCATGGACAGGCAGTATTTCAGACGCTGTCAAGAGAACTTTATCCAATGCTACCGTTAACATTCACAATCTGACATCACTGTACATCCTGGTCGAATGAATGAGCAACGTGGTGGTCATGTGTCAGAAAAGCAGCAGCTGAGTGGATTTTACTGATTAAGGGTGATGTACTGACAGTTACCATAGACCATCACTATTTTGCGCGTATCCAGTACTATATACATCGAATTCCATACTTCAACACAAAAGACTGCAGATTTTCATATCACGGCCACTGTGTTCATTTCAACCAAAAAACAAAAAGTGGAAACTTAATGTAACAAAGTGTGTTGTCAGAGGTTGAAACAACCTGCAGTGGTGGTGTATTTGCTGATCCGAAGGACACAGTTTCCCTCAGACGTTGAAAGGCCCAGGCCATTTTTCACAGACACACCAGGCACACACAAGCTCTAACATATCTGAATAGATTAGTGATGTCTACTTCTAACTATTGTAATGTTACCCGTGTCCGGCAAAGTACTCTGAAATAGTTGATCTAGTTGAAGAGTTTTACCAGCAAAACAAGTAATCAGGTAGTGGATGCACAGTGTCGTATAGATGTCTCTAGCAATGTAATTATCCAGTGTGGAATTGTCTGCATAGAAAGCCGCACTACGTGCCATACTTTTGGGCAACATATGAGAAGCGAGTCATCACGAGTCACGAAATTATGGAGTAAAACCAATGTCATGCATGTGTTGGGATTCTTCCGGTGTGGGGAGGTAGTTATCTAATATCAACCCCAAGCGATTTCGGACGATAGGTGAGGTTTAGTCGTGATAAACCGGAGCATGTGGATCGTTCGGCGATAGGTCAAGTCTACTAATTTGTCATGAACGCCTCGGGAGTGATCGACACTGCTCGATTAGACGAACAGTTCGATGATCACACGTTCCAGGGATGCCGTGCTATCACCGCCATAATTATCGTCAATCGGTCAAAACATTTCGTAATGAGCAATGCTGATTAGACGACGGAAATACTTCAAGAACGAGAACTTCAGAACATCACACAGTATGTCAGTAACTCTGCATCCTGTTCACACAATCGGGAATGTAAAATGTGTGCCTGTATCTTAGAGCTGACTGAGAGTAGAATCGTTCTACAAATGTTTCGTCGAGTTTCAATATCTACTGATGAACGAAAGTTGAAGTGCCCACTGAGTGTCGAACAATAACAAGATAGGCGACCGGGTACCGAATATGCCGGCGACGACGGTTTCCATTATGTTCACGAAATCGTGTTTTTCAAGGATTCCAAGGAGACACAAATATCAATGATATGTCGATGTCACTGCCTCCCTTCCATGCGATTCCGCACGGTTTTGAATAACAAGCTGAATATGTCCCAGAACATTAAGTTCATCAGAAAGCATCCGATACCCACTGTCCAGCGCGTTGTCGTCGTCCACTGAAAAGTCGCCACAGGTCAGTGACTGTTTTACATTTAACAAACGGAGCACGCCGTCCAAAGCGATGGGTCACCTTGACCAAATTACCGATATTGCAGAGTATGTTCATGACCAACCTAAATTTGTACCTTGTACATCAACCAGTCAGCTCCAGTATGTTTGAACTATTCCTCACTGAGAAAAATATACAATCCTGTGTTTTGCATAAATTTAGAGGGTTGCACATTTGCTGTATTGGAACCTGCATTGTGGCTGATTCCATGTTATCAAACACATTCAAATAACTCACCTGTTCAGGTTTACACAAGCTATTGATCCACAAATCGATTTTTGGATTAGCCTGAGAGAATAACATAAGAATCTGTCGTGGTTAATGGTCTGACATCGCTAGCATCTTGAAGTTAGTCTGTACTACTGAGCTGTCATCAGGATTGTGATTACCACAATTGATTGAATATTTTACTACTTACAATGAGATATTATGTAGACAGCAAAGACGTCATAACGCAGTGCTCTCTGAAGAAAATAATGGAGTCATCATGACCACGAACCATCTTAGTGTGGTCACATAGTTAAGCCCCTCGCGCACCAGAAACCAGAAGTTAGGTGAAAACGGATGTACGCCATGTTTCTCACCAAACACAACAATACCTCTTCAACGAGATCGGTTAGGTTGTTGAAATAATGGATGAGCGAAAAGCCGTCAGTACACTTACTTGCTGAACATAGCAAAATTTGAAAATGGATGTAAAATTCTATTAACAGAGCGACAAACTGCTGGTCGGATAAGTTGTATGTCACTCATACATTTGGCCAATTATGTGTACTTACACGAATGAATCAGGTTGAGGATAAGCGAAAAATGCGTAATATTTTAGAATGCCCCCAAGTCACGCAATACACTAGGCGCCGGTTGTTTTTGAAAATTCGCGATCGTCCGTGTTGAACTCACCATAGATTCATGCCCCCAGGAATCTACGAAATACCAAATATCAGAAGGTCAATTTTGAATGTGGAATCGATATGTCAGCGCAGTGGAAAATTTTTGATTATGCATCGACTCTGCTTTGATTTAACCTTCACGAAAACATTTACGTTGGCTTCACACATGGCACGGCTTATCCGACAGACTGACGCATTTCACAATTGTTTACCGGTTTAGAAATATCAAATTTCAATCGTCTGCAATGAACCCCCGAACAAATGACACGAACTCGCCCGAAGCACAAGTCATGCGATGTCCATTTCCAGTCTGCTTTATTCAAGTTGGGAAAGTAAGAATATTTGATTCGAAGTGTTGGTCGACTTAGCGAATATGAATGGTTGATTGGTTGAGTTTTAAGGACGAAATCATATTACACACTGCACATCATGTACATATATTGCGGACCCAATCACTGTTTACTCATTCCATCATTCCTTGCTAAACTGTTTGTGCTGAGTTTCAGTGTGGACCAAACCACCACCATCATCCTTCTGAAGTTGAAGGTTTATGAGGATGACAATGATATGATGCGATTTGACAAGATGGTGTGTATCCATTTGAGAGTAACTCGCTGCAATTGGCAATTTGAATCAAACATTGCCTGAGCACACATGAATGGTATGCCCAGGAAGAGCATTGACTATATCATGCGATTTCGTGCAGCTTTGAACAATTGTTTACCAATATAATTCAAATTGTGTTTTCCTCAATCGCCTGAATTTTACAAGAATTACAATACGATAATGCAACATCGCATATAAGGTTGGATCGTATCAATTTCAACGTAAATCCATTCTACCTGGTCAGAAGTAAGCTTTTCCATAAAAAGCATTAATATCCAACAAATCGGTGGCAGGTTATATTCCAATCAATATGACATTGAACCACGTTGATGTTTGAGGCACACAAGTCCGAAATTCTTCATCCCTAGTTACCGGAAATCGGAATACTCATGCTCATCTGGTTCAGCTGACGCGTGTTCTTGTCGAACTAGATGAGATTGTTTATGTTAATTCAACTCCAGATTGGAAACCAAGTAACCCAACAACTTGTAATCCAGGATCCCATTTCTACTCACAAACGCATTGGTTATGGTATCCAGTGAATGCTCAGAAGGAAACTCGTGGATGCAGTTGTATCACTTTCAAACATTCACCAACAATATGCACTGAGCAGTATACGAATGAAATAAGTGCTGTATGTCAACCATCGGAATGCATAAATTAGGGAATTAACAATATAAAAACTGAGAAACCGAAAGTCATTAGGAGACTCATCGACATCTAACATTGTTAG